>JAAOAT010000029.1:0-29022 GCA_013186855.1 Fusarium ramigenum | reverse complement strand
CGCCGTGAGACCTCTGGTGGCGGCTTCAACCATGTGTTTCTTGAATCTTAGTCCTGCATCCATGATGACGCCCAGGATCTTGGCCTTCCGCTTCGGCTTGATCACATCTCCCTTGATCGTGAACGGTATGCGGCTGGTACGGTCGATGACGCGGGTAAAGTGCACGATAGTCGTCTTGTCGCACTCAAATGTCGCTCCGCTGCGTCTTTCCCAGTCCAGTGCACGGTCGATGATGGCCTGAATGCCCTCTCTGTTGTCATCGGCCGTCGGACCTGTGACCCAGGCTGAGTAGTCGTCGACAAACGCAATCGAGCCTCCGTTCGAGTCTATCCTGCTCTGCACCAAGTCTGCATTGAAGAACAGGAACAGTATCGGCGATAGTGGTGACCCTTGCGGGAGGCCAGCTTGTGGCAGTTCCCGTAGCGCTGATGTGTAGCCATTCACCGTGATGGTAGCCGTGCGGTATGAGCAGAAGGCATCGACCCACCTGATCAGCCCCTTGGGTATACCACGCGCCTCGAGTCTCTGCAGCAACCTGTCCTTGAACACGCCGTTGTAAGCTCCTTTGACGTCGAAGCTGACCAGACTGACCACTTTGCGATTGCGACATGCTTTGTAGACCTGTTCCTGGAAGAGCAGTAGAGCCTGCTCTGCCGATCGCCTCTTTCTTGCACCAAAGTGATTGGTGGGTAAGAGTCCGTACGTCTCGGCGGCGTGCGATATACGGTCCACCACTACTGTTTCCAGGATCTTGCCCAGCGTCGATAGAAGCGAGATCGGTCTCCATGCCTTGGCTATCTTATAGTCGCCTTTGTTCGGTTTCTTGAGTGGGATGATTTTGGCCGTCCTCTACTGGCTAGGCAATCGCCCTGTATCCAGTGATGTCCGAAACAGATGCAGGACCCGTTCCTTCACCACCGGCCACAGCTGCTTCCATACCATGGCTGGCACTATAAGCGCACTCGGAGAATAAATAGTCTCAGTGAATTTATATCCAGATATGTTTAAAGGCAACTCTCCATCGGCCGGCTTATATGTCATAGAGTGTCAGAACCCAAGATCCTATTACGTGTTTTTTCAAACCCTGGATGCAGAGAACCAGCCACTCGCCCACCACCACTGACATCCAATCCACTTGTTATTTCTTGCTTGCTTGTATGGCGGCTCATTGAGGGTTCCAGACTCAAGAGCAAAGCTGAGATACTATTTGTATTCTGACCTTGTGTATCCTTTCATGCTTCTAATAACAGAAAACGAGGCTTCCGTTTTCCTGATACGTAAATATTTAGTATTGTATATTCTTTGAAGTTTGAGATGACAACAATACGAGGGGAAACGATGCGTTATGTGACGTAGAACGTCATGGCATGCAAACTATCTTACAACTTGTAACGCGAGATGGAGGCCGATGTTTCTATCGTATATTCCGGGATAATAGATAACCATCGCCTGGGCTCGGAATATTATAGTAAATTTAAATTGATACTGACCTTTTTATGAACAGCTCCAATATGCTATGGATACATGCTGTTCTTGCTCTTACTTGTCCATAACTGTTATACCATCTCGCGGGGGTTTGCGCGCGTCATCTCGGCCATGCAATCGTTCTTTCGACCTTATTCGCCGTATCAGAACCGATAGGTTAAATGATTGGCGAGCGGAAAGGAAGAAGTCTACATGCGGAATGGTGAAAAGAAACATACACCTAATAGTCTGGACACATGTCTTGCTTTTAGCTGATATTTAACTCTTAGTATTACCGCAATCTTCTAACTAGCTTCCGTTCGTAAGTTTGTATCGGCGTGTAACAATTCCTTCAACATCAGATTTGTCTTAGCTGTATCGACGTGGTCCTTTCCTAGAAGCTGCGTTTGTGTCTTGAGTGTTTCTTGGAAAAGCTTCTTCGCTTTTAGAGGCTGCCCCTGCAATCTCAGATTCAAGGCCAGACTGCACGCGGTGCGCAATAGAGCTGGATCATCTGGGTCGAGTAGACTTCTCTGGACGTCGAGAATGCGATGCAGCTCTTCCCCTGCAACCCCGGTTGATCCATGTTCTTGTAGCAAAAGAGCAGCGCTATGCCTTGTTACGAGTGTGTCTGGGTGATCCCATCCAAGGATCTCCATCTGTTCAGGTAAAAGAGTCTGCAGCACTTCTTGCGTGTCTTCTAGTCGTCCTTGGCGACCATATGAGCAGATAAGGTTACCAAGGATTCGGAATCGCAATACCAGTGCTTCGCGAGTTTTTTCCTTAAGTCCATTGCTAAGAGCAAAATGGTAAAGCTTCTCGGCTTTGTCGAACTCTCCTTTACTGTCATACGCCAACGCCAGATTATACTGGTGACGGGCTGTGCCTATATGGTCGGCCTTTCTTTTGGTTTGGTGCCATTCCAAGATACGTTTATACATGTCGACCGTGTTGTTCAATCCCTTTTTCTGGTGCCGCGCCAGTTGCATGCCGGCAAGTTCGCTTACACGACTAATAGTCTGCTCTTGGTCTTCGCCGTAATCATTGCTTGTGCTCAGCTTGTCGACGTCGGCTTGCGCGTTGGTGAGGCTCCTTGTGTCAGGTTCTTGGGCTACTGTTTGAGGCTCCTTTTTCAGGGCCTTCTTGACATACTCAACGTCTTTCTTTGTCTGCGTCATGATACTTTCCCTGTTCTTGATATTGGGATCGGTCTCCAGTATTTTAATGCACTTTTGGAGATATGCTAGAGCACGAGGAATTGCCTCGACCGATTGTAGTGTCCGAAGACGGCGCGATGCAACTTGACCATATTTTCTCGCATGGCGCTAGAGTGAGACTCGCACTTCAAGAGGGCTAGTGCACTAGACAGAAGACCCTCACTTGTCTCGGGCGTCAGTCGTTCGCACATTGTCGAAACTGCAAGCTCCTCAATTGCGACCTTTTGGTCGGGATGCTTAGCCAACCAGTCCCGAACACACACTCTGATGGCACTTGTGATGTGGTAGACTCGCTTATCCGTTGAAGGCTCGACGAAACCATATGTTACCAGGATAGGTATTTGTTTTGAGATCTGAGCCCGGTCCAAAAGTGTTCCAGGAACACTCTGTAGGTCGATTGCACCCATCATCAGCATCAGATCCACAGACTCTGGGTACTCTTTCTTCATAAGGTCCAGGAGCAAGTTCCACGCTCTTGCAGTTGGCTGCTTTTCGTCAGCCTGCGCTTCAAGTGCTTTCAGGACTTCTCGAGGCCTCATCGATGACCGAACTTCCTCTCGGTAGATTTGTACCAAGACAAACCCGATAGGGAGATCATCCACGGCCTTGCCAATCTCTTTGATCCACCTATTCCGGTCTGCATCTTTGGTGATTCTACCCAGCATTAGGATTGAGGCATCTTTCTCACTGAGTTTTGGCATCTCTGTTGAAGTATCGGACAGCTTTCCGACCTGACGCAAAGACAAACTCTTGGATTGCGTTGTGATAAGGACACTTGAGTGGACACTGTTGGGGATGAATTCAAGTAGGGATCTTCCAGCGTGCTGTACACTTGTGGCTTGCAGTAACGTCTCATCTTCCAAGCCATCCAGAATCATAAGCCAGTGGCCGCTCGACTCGTAGCGGAGAAACTTCCAGACCGTTTCGAGTACCATGCTCATGTCCATGCCGTCTCTGACGAGGCGCCGGTCTTCAGCGATGCGCTTGTAAGAGCATTCAAACTGCTCCGCGGTTCCGGCGTTGACCCAAAGGATGTGGGAAGCAGGGTATTCCCTCCGATACCTATATGCGTATTCCAGGGCTACGTGAGTCTTACTGGAAGCTCTCAGTCACTAGGCATTCCGAACATAACCACACTAGACGACTTACCCGGTTCCTGCTGTCCCATAAAGAGCGACTCGTCCACTAGACTCGAACTTCTGCGCAATCTTGTCAAGCAACCCACCGCGCGGTGCGAATCTATCTTCAGTCGCGATGGGGGCAGGGAGAGCGGGAATCAGGCGCCCACGGTCAGGCTTGGCTCCAGCAGAGCTTACTTCTACCAAATCAAGATGTTAGACAAACTTCCATAGAGTAGTTCAAAACAGATATAGTCTCATTCATGGTCTATCTCAGATTGTCCTCCCATCGTGTCGACATTCTTTCTCAACGATACCTAGGGGAGATTTGAAAGACACGACCGGGAAATACATCAGTGCTGTATTCAAACCCCCTTATATCGCTTTCATATGGGAGTAACATTTTGGGCTCTGCCTTACCTCTGAGGCTCATCTCTATACTCTTTTGCGCCATTCGAACAACCTCTCTGCTTACGCTTTGATAGTTGTTATCTTTCTCATTCTCAAACTTGTTCATAGAGAAGTGGTCGAGCGGAAGCTCCTCTTTCTGATGACCGCTCAGTGTGCCGGATGTTTCATCGACAAGGAAAGCCTATTTGGACGAATCAGTCTGCGAATCGCGAGGAGTCTCTAGGGTGACATACTGGTGCTTTCAAGCCAACAATTGCTCCGACGTTGGTGATTCTTTGTTCATAGAAGCAGAATATCTCAGGACGTCTGGCAATGTTATGAACACGTCGGGTAAAGTTGTGGACTACACTCTTCAGAACATCATTGTTGCGTCCTATATAAGGAGGCCGAGATTGTGCAAGCCGTCAAGGCGTCACGGCGCTACTCTATTCATCGAAATTACCCTGCCCCAGAGATCATATGGACTGACCTTGGCAGTTGACGACTGATTGTAGCCCCATTAATTACCTGGGATCTATATCAATATTACGAGTAGCAGTAAATCACATCAGCTATAAATTGTGTACAGTCTGACGAAACAAGACATCTTCCCATTGGCTAAAATAGCCATAGCGACTCAAGGCCACGACAAACCAGGATCTTAGTTCATCGCACAGCTGTGTCTGCTCTTCAAGTGACTCCACATTGCTTCATCGGAATCGAAACTGCGATGATCTTTCAGCTCGGTGCGGCAATCAAAGCAGTACCAGTAGTGCCCATGTGCATCCATTTGTCCGAGGCGCCCAGGACGCCTGATAAAGCCGACATGTTTCGCCCTGAGATGTTCAATCGCTTGCCCCATATCAGCAATTTCTTTGCCATGCTCGTAGCATGTTAATACAGGCCGCTTGCTGGACATCGTCAGTATCTATGACTCTATAGTTATGCTCTCATATGCAGTGCATACTTTCTCATAGCAAAGGAACCTTTGTTTACGTGGGCTGCCGTAGTCAATAATTTGATCAGATGCGATGGCTAGATTTCAATGTAAGCTTAGGGACCCGAGTAACAATGCTAATGACATGATCTCTGAAAAGACATCAATGACATTTGCGAACGGGACTTTGGTCTTTGAAATATTGCACATCATAGAACCATAGCTCAAACTATAAATTGCTTAGCCTCATTCGGCCACAACATCCAGTCTATCTCGAGGCCTACCAGATCGAATATCGATTAATAAACACGAAAGTATTCAATGCCTCCTTGGACATCGAAGGTCGCTTATTGGTTGCTCAGATTTCAATGACGTTTGTTGCGACAGGTGGTGCGTCTCATTTAGGTCATGATGACGTGATTCTCACCATGGAACCGAAATTTTGAACATTTCATTGCGTTTCATAGCGTCGAGCTGCCACTCAAAGTACACCGTTAGAACGCCAAGAATGCAATTGGTGGCATGATATCGGCATCGCGGGACCCGTAGGTGCGTGGGGAACCCGGTATGGTGATGCCTTACGTCTTGCACAATCCAATGACCAAGCTAACACGGGCTCGATTTAGTGTGATCCTCCAGAATGTCGATGACCAATCCACTCTCGGCCAATTACCACTTGCCCACGGTGCCTCTTTCGACTCTAGGCAGGAGAACGGCCCGACATGCTTGCCTGATACGCTTCAGAACCCACCTAGAAAACGTCTCGTTCTTGGAATTTTCATCCGCCCTGGTGCGATCATGGTTCAGAAAACCTTTCAATATGCATAGCAAGCGTTGCCTCACGCAAACGCCTCAGTTCAGCAGCAAGGTGAGCAAGACGCCGTTGTTGGTCCTTGGCAATAGATTAAAGCCTTTTCTTTGTCTTGGGCAATGGAACACGAAATCCTGAGGTATCAATGATTCTACGCAGTTTCCAAAGATGACCTTTTGTCTAAATGCCAATTGGCGTGATTTCAACGCCAACAAACCGACATCCTTTATTGAAAGTGAGATGGCGCTGACTCTCGGGAGCACAAAACCTTTTGAATGCTTGCTCTTCCAAGACCTGGGAAAAGGTTTTTTCCAAGCATGAAGGAGCGATCCTCTCGGGGCTCACTAAGAAGAATCTCTCCATTAAGGATACATATCGCTAGTATCGATATACTGAGGCTTTTGGGCTCTTTCGTGTGCTTATGATCCATTCGAATGTCGTATTGGCAACAATTAGCGATGATTGCCAACTTATCCCAAGCGTCGCGTGGTCTTCGTCCTTGGATGTCAGCAATGAACTTTGGAGTCATAGGCATTGTTCTGTCTAATGAGACTGTATATTTCCCCGCCACTCCCAGGATATGTTTCGTATGAGGTGATACGGCGCCCCGTTGTGTTGATTCGTCCTGGACCGCACGGCAAAATTCGTTACTTGCTCTGCTGAAGCAAACGGACTTGATCAGAGTTAATTAGGAACATTTGAGAAAATCCTATAGTCCTGTTTCTTTGCTTCTAAGAATTGAGGATGTCGGATGAGTAGTCTTCCTGGAATGTCCAGGCCCTCGTCCACCAACGCTCTTTTGTGATCCTACTCAGCAAACTCAAGGCTTGCAAAACCTCGTCACCATTGATTTGTTTCAGTTCCTTGACAAGCTTTCCGGTAAGGATTCTATACAATAGATCACGTTCATACTCCCACTCGATTGGTATTCCGAGCAAAGCCACTGGGTGCTCACTTAGACTGTAGGTCAGATACATAGTCTCAATTGCGCGCTGTTTCTCCTTGCATCTGTTATGGATACATATACTCTTTGTCTTGCAGGTCCTTTGCTTGACACAATGTCTGTTGATTCAAAGCCTGCGAATTGACCCCTTGTTCTCATGAACAAAAATACACGGCCAAAATGCAGTCTTGAACCGGTGATGACAAGAATCGGGGTTGTTGGTCTCTAGTCTGAACCATGTATTTGCCCATCTCTGGTTTCTCCTGGTCAGAGTTGTCCCAACTGTGAGACTCGCTTGTCAGCCATTGGGCGAGAAATAACGCTGGTTGTAAGATGTCGCCGCGCTTGCTCACGCCAGCGGTAACTGCGAAGATCTTGGCCAATATTTGCTAACGAGTTAATGGTGATAGTGAGCTGCCAGTTGTAAATGGCAGTCATTTTGAGCACGTGAATTTTAATAGACAACGGTCATGTATGTTGTTGTTTAGGTCTGTAGTCAAGCTGATGTCATGCACAGTCGAACTGAAAACTCCGTCCTTTACTTTTACCCCTTCTTCAATTTATGTTATAGCACTTCTAGACCTCATTTGGTCTTGGAGACCAGTGAAAAAAGATTTTTATAGGCAGATTCTAACGTTTTCTATTATTACACGTCTGCATGTTGTCACAAAACAATCCACTGCCGCCAGTCTCAATTAGTACCTAATAAATATTTAAGCATATACCAAGTTGCATCCGATCGCCAGTACCTAGCGCGCATTTCAGCAAACCTAGATGCCTTTCTTTCACGTCCTTAAGCAAGATAAAAGTTCAAGGGCGGTGTGAAAAGAAAAAGTGCTCAATGGTGACACTGCTTCTGCCTAGTCTAAATCTGAACAACATTCGGCATTACGTATGTAATTAGTTACAGAAGGTCGTTAAAAAGATCGCAGCGATTATGTACAGTAGTAAGTTGATAAGTTGGAAAACAACCGCAGTAATGATGAGGGCTCTTTGAGTATAACTGGGCCGCGGGTCATACATTTGATCCACCATCTAGTGCTGCGTAGTGCATCCATAACCTATGGTAGTGCAGTCATCTGCCTGGAAGTTTGTTATCCCTGAAGCTTAGTTTCAAATCCCTTTGGTTTGGGATCTAAATTTCCCACCTGAGAGTATATAACTTAAAATCACCAGGGTACCGTCTTTTAATTTTATGACTTTTTGCTGGGTTATTCTTTTTGTTATTGCAGTATATTTCTGATCACAAAAATTCGCACCAGGTCAAATGTCGGCTTAAGAAACCTCGGAAGTTTGATTCTAGGTCTTCAATACTTGAGAAATCCTATCCGCCATCTGGTTCCTTTCTGATCACTTTGGTTTGTTCTTACAGCCACTATAATCACCATAGTGACACCGTTCATCACACTGGCGTTTTGTGCTCGCACATCGGCAAGTTTTGCATTTTGAAGCGGTTTGATCACAATCGCAACCGCCTTTCAGCCACTAGAGTTTCATTAGCACTGCTTCATCACCCTTTCATCATAGCACATATCGCTCACTCACCTCCAGAATTTCTAGGCATTCGTTGAAATATTCATCTGGCGGCCACGTATAGGCTTTCGATCCCCTTCTCCATAGAGCTAAAATTATTGTCATCTTTTCAATGAATTGACGTGAAAAGGACTCATTTGTAATATCTGGATCTTCGATTTCTGCCTTGGTATACCTGAGTATGTTGTGAAGTTGGGAACTATGCCAATGCATTGTCCCTGTCATCAAACAGTCTGACACTGTAATTGGCGCGTGCAACGTACCGGGTGGCTGGACGAGAGTATAGCCAGGTGCGATGTAAATAGGAATGCCACCATCGGGAACTTGGCCGGTGTGCCTCCACGTCCGAAGACCATCAATTCCCAAGCCTGGCCACATGAGCCACAGTTTGTGCCCTTCCTCATTGAAGACTGTTGTATATACATAGTGATGATCGACATGAGGGAGATGCACCGCTCCTTGGCTGGCGAGTAGGTGGAAAGAAGTTGATTCATCCAGGTCCGTTGATTCTGTACGATACTCTCTTTTGCCGTTTTCCTCACATGAGAGATCTAGTATCTTGAAGTCTGTACGATTGGCCAAGAATCCTGGGACAGCATTGTCCTTGATTCCGTTGAGATTGAGAAAGTTGAGTGGGTAAATTTGGTTTCCTTTTAGTTGCGTCTCCTTTCGGCTTTTGAACATATCTATGGCAGAACTCGAAGGCACTCTCTCGGCAACTCGACCTTTCTTATTGATGTTTTTGCCAAAGTCGTGGACATCAAGGCTTGCTCGAGTTTCGAGAACGTCTAAGAACCAATCTACGGAGATGCGTTGTTGAGTAGGTGACTCGGCCACCAGGATTGGAAAACATGGGGGCCCCTTATCGAATATTTCGCGTGCATCGTCTTCTGAGCAAACCACTAGTCTCTTACTCAAGTCGCCTCTATGTCTTGGTCGAAGCACTTCTTTAGCAGTGAGCGGTTTTTGGATTGTGCATTTCTCCAGAATTGCAACGATTTGAGTGACATCCTCTCGTGTGCGTGTGCTAGCCTCTGAATATTCTAGCTGCTTGCGGAGGACAGCAATAGACTTTTCATAATACTTTCGGGCTACTCTCATGTATTCACTGACTAGGTCAGCACCTGGCTTTGACGACATGCTGATGAAATGCAGTAAGTTCTCAACAGGCTTGTGTAGAGTGAGACTGTCATTCCACTTAGGGTCAGTAGACAGACTTATTTATTGATTCAAATGGAGTTGTTTTGTAGAGAGTATCTGTGCCAATTATAGCACACTAGCGAAGCCTGGACCAACATTACAGCTACACGATCTCGGTTGGCGGAGATCAAAGCCACAGAAGCGTCAGCCATATTGTGATACAATACGTTGCTGCTCTATGTCATAACTCTATATTTGGAATGGCGCCTGGAAATCTTGACCTTCAGTAGTTATATCAATCTACATACGCTTACTGCAACAGCATATCGACGCCTTATGACCACATGTGAGTCATAGTAGCTAAAATATCTTTTTAACTTGACAGACAAGGGTAGCGTTACATATGTAATCCTCTAATCTTCTTTATCCATGGTGAATTAATAGAATTCTAGCACACATTAACTTCTATTGAATGTCACATAAGCTTATCAGTTGAGGGATTCTCATCCGCAACTCTCGTATGGATATGCTGATGCGAGTCTAGCCTGGTCTTCCATTTTTTGCTCAACGGAATTTCTCCTTCCACGTAACTGCTCTGTGTTCTCAAGAAGGTGCTCCCTGGACTTGAAAAAAGAACACCCAAGTCTCTTACACCCGTCTTATCGGCTCTAAAGCTTGTACGTCGGTGTCATAGAGTAGGCATTGACATGACAGTTCCAGGAAAGTCAGACATTCAGGCCAAGCCACAGTCATCACAGGTTCGATTCAGATACACCACCGAATCAAACGTCCTGTAGCCCCACGACGATGATAATAATAATGATTATGACGCACTGGATAGATACACTATCACCGGTATGCTTAGCGTTTCACAGTAAGTGACAAGGTCTAACACGTTATAGACCAAATATCAATTGCAAGTTGCATGCGCACTTGCTCATGTCTTTAGTACGGCCCGGGATCTCCTTTCTTTGCCACCTTGAACCGGGCCTTTGCCTCTAGTCTTCTCCTCACTCCCATTCACCAAATCGTCCCAGATTCCCTGGTGGAATGGTGTTAAGAACACTTTATGGTTGGGATGTCTCTGAAGTAAGGATTCTATGTTCTTACGGGTGTTACCGTTCACCATAAGTCTATCCGCTTCCAACCCATTGCTCATACTATAAATTGTATTGCCTATCTCAAAAAGATGTTAATACACGGGCTCCGTAGTATCCCGGTGTGTATTCAAAATAGCAGCCCACTTAGCTTGTTCGTGACTTGGAGTTGAAATGTCAATGTGGTCAAAGGTGAATGGAATCGGCTTGCATTGAATTTTGTAACACCCTTTCTTGGTGGCGTCGTATTGGCCATTGCGTTGACGTGCGAGAACAGCATCCTCTAGATCGTCTCGACTGGCAACCTCGCTATAAGCTGCAGAGAGTGAGAGAATACTGGGATTGTTATCTTGACCAGACTTGATACCATCCAGACTTGACTCAGCGGGCTGCACGATTCCCCCACGTATTGAGCTTTACAATGTGGCAAGGCCAAAGGCTCCGTGTTTCGTTCCCGGTGGATATTCGCGATGCGCAAAACCATATACAGACAGCAAATGACCCACGTCGGCTCGCTCCAGTGCCTTGATATACTCGTCATCATTACCGGAGGAGAGAAATCTTCCAGGCTGTGATTCGTGATACATGCTATAGCCACCAAGTTTCCAGCATGGATTGTTTCCAATACACTCCTGGATAGTGTCGACCAATTGAAGCCTCCATAAACTTCGTCGATAGTAACATAAGTCTGAACAGGCGCTGAAGTAAGCTTTTATGTCACTATGCTCACTGCACCATCAGTACGTTTCTCGTATCGTAGGCGTGGAATGCATAGCGTGATTGGAATCTTGTGTATCCAACAGAGCCTAATTAAAATTTGCATAGAGGCGGAAAACGATCCGACGATAATATGACTGTCCTTGTGACATGAATGAAACTTCTTGGCCTCTGAGAAGTGGAACATTTCTCGTGCTTGTTCTGGAAGAGTCTCGCAGACACGAGGCCCTTCACCAAAAGCGGTTTGGGGAATCCCCTTGGGAATAAATTGAGCAGACAGTGTCTCAATAAGCTTGAAAGAAACATACATGAATGTTGTGCGTAGGGGATACTCGGCATCATAACATGCTCCCAATCCAGCAGCACGTTGTTCCTCGCTTGTAGCGACAAGGACATCTCCCATACGACGGTAGCGAACTGTCAAACCGCACTCCATAGTGCTGAGGACGCTGAATAATGCAAGTATCCGCGCAGAACCAATAAAAGTTGTCCAGTCAGGACCTATGAAGTTGGAGACTGGTTCAATGATGTGTTTGTAACGGCCAGAGGCTTCAACATAGATATCTTGGACCTTGAAAACTTCAGTCTAACATTTGTCTTTGGCATGATGGGCGCGGTAATTGATAACAAGCTCTTCAAACTCTTCCAGAAGCGCTTTCTCTTCTAGGTATGCAATGATTATGCAGCGAAGAATCAATGCCAAGAGGGCGGTCTCGTGGCATCTTTCACCACCAACCCTCGCGTCCAAAGAGCCCCAGCTGTCTTTCAGTTCGTCGCCGAGTTTCTATTCGCCTGAGACAAGGAGGTTGATGGCATATTTGAAATCGCGGACCTTAATAGCGTCCCAGGCTTCGATATCTCGAAAGCGAGGTGGATTCATCCTTCCCATTCAAGTTGACCATCAAGGGCGATGGATTTGAACAGTGACGTATGTCTCTAAGACAGTTTGTGTGGAGTCATTCAGTACAAGTATAGCGTCTGTTAGAGCAGTTCTAGAGCCGCGAAGGACCATGCTGCCAGAGTCTTGAATATTCTGGGAGCTGATTGACCGTGGTCTATTCCGACATTCTAGCGAAGAACTGCGGCCTGCTGAGGATAAAGCTGACAAAAGTAGCCCCGTCTTGGAGCCATGGCCTGTCAAACGTAAACATAAGGGGCTACTGTCCATAAGTATTAAGTTCCCTTGGTTCGTGCATACATCGGCGCTGACGCGGTACGGACTTAGTATATCCACTCAGCGAAAAGCGCTTCTGTGCTTCATCGGTCCGGGCGCATCTGTGACTTATCTCGGCGCTAGCGAATTTGGTGGTGAGATGCTGTAAGTATTGGATACGCGTCCTCAATATCGATTTATCATATGCCCCTGCATAGGCTACCGTGAACTACCTGGTCCTCATAGCGGAAGGTAATATTAGCTTGATAAGGTGAGGGCACTCCGCAAACCGAATAGGAGAACGACATATGACTCCTAACACTCGCTACTGCATCCGATTCGTTGGTATAGTGAAGGCAAACAAGCGAAAAGTCTCGTATAAGCCTTTCGAACAACATGTCACTCTAGTTGACTACATGAACGCTATGGCTTTACTTAATTGAAGATGATTACCAAGATATCTTGTCAAAACCTGTCCGCCAAGGTCTAGACCATGACCTTGATTTACCCAACAAAGATGTCACCAGGCATCCAAGATACGTTCAAGAGGCACAACAATCTACCAGGCAAGGATATTGCGAAGCTTGTTTTTATTATTGATGTCGCTATTGTCAGAAATAACGTCCAAGATTTCATAGACTCCTGGGAATCCACTGGGAAGGTCAGTGTTGTACATTTCATCGCCGTCAAAGCATGTGCGGACACACCAGTCATGGACGTCTATGACGATCTTGGGTGTAACTTCGATTGTGCTTCTAAAGAGAGGTAAAGCCGCTCCTTGGCCGCTCGCATCTCTCCCGGTAACTGCAATGTTCCCGCTAACGAACTCAAGTGGTGCATCGAGAAAGGAATCCAGTATTATGCGGTCGACAGCCTCTCGCAGATTGAGAAAATACTTCAGGCATCTCACAAGTTTGCAGAGCTCGGAGATAGAGACGTGGCCACGGTCCTTGCCGAACTCAACCCCTTTTGTCGACTTGTCTCTTCCAGCAAGGGGTCTGACAAGCCTTTCTCCAACCACTTTGGTGCCGGAGAAGAGCTGGTATTTGAGATCATAGAGAAAGTTAAAAGTGGTGGCCTCACATTTGTTGGCCTCTCAGGCTATCCTGGTACTCAGAACCTCGCCAAAGACGCGTTTGTTCAGTTTGCCCATCTCTTCAGGGATGTGTTCATTGACTACAACAAGACTACCATGGATGCTTTCTCTTCGGCTTTTGCGGGTTGGGAAATCAAGTTGACCATATGACGGAGCCGAGCCATTCCCTTATCTCAACGCAGGATGGCTGCAAACCCATGTCGTCAACATCTCCCAGTCGAATTCGAGTACTGATCGGAGGCTCGTCTATCTCTCTGTCAGCACTCATCATGGATTGAAAGAAGAAAGCAAGATTTCCTTTGGGTGGCATACATACCATCTTCCTGGAACAGCGGGGCCATGCGTTGTCTACGGGCCAACCTACGACAGCGATGACATTATCCTGGCAAGGGACGCCGATGGCAACGAGAATACCATTGATCTTCCCTTGAAACTCACAGAGGGCGGACTGGGTTGGATATACGACCCTGCTGCCTACGGGGCCAGCTGCTGCACCTCTTTCAACGGTATCCCTCCCCCAGAGGTAGTCTACGTCAATTGCAAGCAACGTATGATCGATGATGCCGGGGATCACCAGACTATTAAAGTGCGGGGGGAACTATAAGAGAGCAGCTCGTCTGAGTCCTTACCCGATGAACGACCAATGTCAAAGCGTGATGCTTTTAAATGCTTCCGCCCTGATGTTTCTATATATCAAGGGTCGTTCCAGTCTACCTACCATAGAGCTCCTGTCGTGGAACTTACGTAGTTACATAAAGTGTTTTCAAAATGGCGGTACTAAGGCTTGGAGATCATTATGGCATTAATAAACTTAACTTCCATGTTCCATGATTCCCTCAGGTGTTCTGCGCCGCAATCCTCCACCTAATGACAGAGCTCGATGGCCATGCCAGAGACTATCACGGTTCTGGTCCAGCTCGCATATCAAAAGAGCATTATCAAATACACTCTCTACAGCAATATCGCATAGCTGGTGGTTTCACGCCGGCCAATGTGAGAACTCGACCCCCATCCAGCGAGGAAGACTAGCCTCACGATCTCTGTCCCTGACCCTACATCGCGGCCTCAGAATTTTCTACTGCCCAACCGCTGGAAGGGATTACCCGAGAGAATATGCTCCTCAATAGCGACTAAAGTGTTTACGCCGATCTTGAATGTATCGCCGGGTGCCATTGGTCAAGACTCACGAGTAACACCCCTATTGGGATACCAACAGGCCTAACGTCAAGACGCTCATTGAGCTACAGGTTGCTTGATGGTGTGAGCAACACCAGACTGTCGTTGAAGCAGGTTCCAAACAAAATAAGGGCTGTTCTTCAAAGTATCAAATTGGCAGACAAGTCAACCACGGTATCAAAATTCTTGAATTCCACGAAAAGGCCCCAATGAGCCCCTATCCGTTGTTGAGTACAAGATACATCCAGGCCAGTAAAGGCAGCGCAGCGCCATACAATACATTTTTTCACGTTGCAGAAACAATATCGGGGCTTGAACAGTCTAATCTTGACATATCGCCAGTTCACTGGATGCGATGGTGACTAAATGAACTAGACCAAACGCAGGGCCAGAACTTCAATCAGCCAAGAACAATTCACGATTTCTATCATCACTGCAAGCTCACTCGTGTTCGTTATAATCCTAGATTTGATGATAGCGGACAGGTATTGGGAGAAGCAGGTTCTATGACACTAGAGGGTATCGAGCCATACATATCTCAGCAACACGAGCCCAAACCTATCAAGCCAACACAAAATTTCTGTTTCTCATACCACTTAGCCATACATTCATTGGTACCATTATTATATGAGGCTTCCATTTGTAGCTCTTGGCATCCCTAGGCATCTCTGTGAGGCATTTCACGAGGGTGTTGAGCGATTCGGATTGGTGCTACCTCGACCGTCGGATCCGGGGCCTTCGCAGCGATCGCATTATGGAACCGCTCAATAGTTTTCAGGTTGGGGCTCGGGATGCCGTTCTGGCTGCCGTGCTGAGGTCTATTCAGTCGCATACTCAGTTCCTCGCGCAAGCTGAGGCGAAGTTAGTGGTTCAAGTAGTTGCCCAGGTTCCTTTCTATAGTGAAGCTATCTTTCGGTCTGCCTATGTGTCCTCTTAGGCTGCTAGTTTTCAACCTTCTAAACTCACGCTGCGGAACGGGCTTGCGTAAAGGCTCGAAGCGTCGTGGTCGGTGGATCTTGACGGGTCTTTGCATCTTCAATTCCTGGATTCACTTAACCCATGGGTTCCAAGGCTCTATTTGTTCCGCAAAATTGCAATGTCTTCGCTGAATTCGCATAAGTCAAATCTCAAGAGTTTCTAAGATCCAGGTTGGTTCCAGACGCCCGTGTCCAGGTCTTCCCAGTGATTTCCTGGCTGCTCAGCCAGACCCAGTAGTGCGTGTCCGGGCTCTCCCGCAACCTCTCTCAGAGCTCAGCTTCGTCCAGTATGTCGTGTCGCAGAGATCCTGGCTCCATCTCAGGTCTCATTGAGTTCTCAGCTTCATCCAGCCACAATCACTGCCCCGTGTGCGGTCGTCCTCCTGCTCAGTCATGTTCAGTCTCTCCAAGCTCCCGGCGTCTTGCCTTTCGCCAGCTGCTCTGCTAGAACTTTGTGCAGTATCTCCATTGGGCGGAGTTCGTGCCACGAGATCTGTCGCTGGCGTCTAATTCTGCTTACTCTGGAGGCGAGTGGTGTCCACGTTTCCAACCGCGGTCAAGTATTGGAAGCAACACGTCGAAACTTTGGCTGATAAATCAACGATAGTGATGTCACTTACCGCAAGTCCTACCGCCTCCGCCATGGCAAGTGATGGTGTTCTGACAATGGGTAGCGTTTTGAGCAAGCTTGCGTTAGGATCGATAGCTTGAGGCGGAAGGGGTCAGTAAATGAGGAGCTTTCGTCAGCTAATGCCACTGAGCGTTGTGCTAACATTCTCAGCTGTATGACCAATGCGGCGTATGTGGCGCGTCAGGTGAATAATTAACCCCAATTGAGGCGTTCATCTAAACCCCCCTCCGCGCATTGACTGAGGACGCTTGTCTGCACTGGAATGTGACTTTTGAGGCATCAACTCGTTTAAACGGAACGACATCAGTCGTTGAGGGAATAATATTATTGAGTGGTCATTATTTTGACAGGGATGAGTCTTGAAACGGATTGGTAACGGAATATGGTGGAGAAACGAAGGTAGAAAGGAAATCGATAATAAAATGAGATTGAAACTTACGAGATAATTGACTAATCCTCAGGCTGCAATACTATCTAATTCTTACCTGCTTGTCTATTATTACTGATATTTGGCGCCCTAAAATGAACGGGACCCTTGATTCACCAAAGAATGTCCTCTTAGTGAACATCCAACGTCGAGTGCGAATCTGATCATGTCAGGTGGCCCTGTTTCAACAGATTTCTCTAGGGTGGCGCTTCTCTCTGTAACCTGATATAATCTCTTTAGGTGGCCTTTTATCAAATTTCCTGCAGTCCGTCGTCAGTGTTGTGAGAGGCCTGGGCTAGAATATACCTCAAGGCTCACCAGGCTGCTCTTCTGACCGATGACTGGAAGTCAAGATGACTGGCCTAGAGGAAGTTTTCGTTCTTCCTCGCCGGGAATACAAGATTGCGATTTCGATTAGGCTTGGTAACCAGATCGAGAGACCTGGCTTGAAGATGGGGGAGTGGGTTGAGGAAGGAGATGACGCTGGGATTCTCGTTGGCCCAGCTCTGGAGCCAATCCCATGAGCTTCTTAAAGCTCATATTGGGCCGAGCATTATTCCTGACCAAGTTTAGTAGAGGAGAGTATCAAGCCTACTACCTGGAAGCATAGCTGAGTTTATCTTGGGCTTGAGCGGTAGTTAGACACTCCAGTCCGTGTCTTTTCTAATTCCGTGCTGTGGCGAGTGCTTTGCTTTGGACACCCCAGAAACTTGCGAATCGATCGTATGTAGCACGCGTAGTAATTAGAACCTGACAAGGAAACAAGGTGCTTTAGAATGACATACTGGGCTACTGAAAGGGAATGTGGTCATGATCGCTCTGTCTTGAGCTTGGGATGCTCTTCCTGTGCACCTACCCTATCTTACGGCATCTGGTTCGAAGGGGGTAGTGCACCGCCACCCAATAAAACTGCGGCACTGGTGCTGGGAGTACTGGTCTAATTCCAGCCACAACGCGTCATGGGACAGCGGAATCAGCATCTCGATGTGGAGAAATGAGGCCGTCAACCGGGAGGTTTTTCCATGTACGATACAGGCATGAGAACAAAACAGGATGTTAGTGCTAGCATAATTAAACGAATGCTGCCATATCTACTAGCTAGACTAGATTGCATTTACACACTATTGATTCGCCTAGGCCAGGGCATCCAATTGTTGAAAGCAGCCTCTCAAATCAAGCTGCTGCATATATCACTGCTAAGATTAAATACATGAAACGGGATCTATTGGCTGACACTTGCCTCGTAAGATGGTGGTGAGTGGCCATCACATCAGCCCAAGCACCTGTTTCGCGGCTTTGATGACCATAATACCGAGCCTGGAGGGTCGTCGGTCGGAAAAGCGCCCTCTCATCTCGTGACTGGCCTTCGAGTCCCCAGCCGTGGCCAAATGAGATAGGTCAAATCGAACAACCTGCCTACCCGTCGAAAAAGGGACATAGGCCAATGACGAGCGTCTGAGCCGTTCAGGTCAAGACTGCTTTCAACTCCGTAGGCGCGCTTGCTGATATGATGTGGCCTCATATCTGTCCGTGCAGAGATTTCTTGTTTTCTTCCCTGCCGAGACAGCTAGTGAGCGAAACCATCTTGGGAGAGCAAACTGTGTTGATGAATTCGTTTTGATTGGGTATTTTGAAGGCCTCGGGAGGAAACTATCACGTGCAGCGTCAGCTTTTCCCTGCGAAGATCAATCTGGTTTTGTCCTATCAGGAGGCTGGTAGGCAAAGGAGTGACCACAAGTACTTGCTCAGATACCCGTGTAGATGTTGGCTGGAAAGTGTGCCATAGAATTAAAGAAGTAATACGATTACTTGCATCATTTGTAACCTTCGAAAGTCTTACCGATGTCCCATCTGCAGAGAGTTGATGCTGGAAATGAAAGGATTTATCTACCATTTATTAACCTTGTATCAGAAGTTGAAGAGAGTGTATGAAGATGCCAGTTCAATGACAGAGATGACATCTCCCCAACTATAGATACCCTTGCGACACCCACGCACCACCGCTCTGCCCTCCCGGCCCAACACCGCGTAATTGGCTCATCGTTGGGGTAAGGCTTGGCTAGTGCTTATCCCGATACAATGCCTAACCAGCGCGACTTATCTCGCACCCGGCTTCCTGATCAATCACTGATCAATCATTGATCAATCATTGATCAATCACCGATATCCACTGGTCAGCAGACCGAGAGTATATCAGGGCATCGGACTGATCAGTTCACTGCTCTTCCTCTACTAGCTTCAATTCTTTATCTCTGTTGAAATAGTCAGAAAGCATTCCCCCGTTGATTTCCGCCATGACGAAAAATGAAACTCTCACAGTACTCGATGGCTTCACGTCGGCCCTCGTATTCCTTCGAAACGACGAGCCTCCAAAAAGCTGCCTCGATGATAAGATGGATGCGGTTCAAGCCTGGTCCTCTGCATATAAGATTCAACACGAGTCAAAGGCCACATGGGGTCTTCTTGTCCAAACCAAGAATCCGGCCATCATCGGTTTCTTGACCAAGTTTTGGGAACAGGCAATTGATATCTGCTGCGATGGCATGATTACTATTTACATGGCTGAGGATAATATGGTTCCCGAAACCTTAAGCTCCGCATTTTCGTTCTTTTTCTTGTCCTACGTCATCTCTCGCCTCTCATCCACAGAAGGGACGAACGAGTGTGATATCCTCGCCGGCATGCGTCCGTGGCAGGCCTTCATGAAGAGAGACGAGAACGAATGGGCCTTGTTCAAGGATGTGGTAAAAGCGTTGGGCTTCACAGAAGATATAAGCGCAACCACCCAGCCCGATCCAGGACAGCAAAACCACAACCTAAGCAGCAGAGATTCTTTCCCAGAAGAAACGACCTGTTGTAATCCTTTGCAGATGACCGCCATATACGGTACTATTCGACAGTACATTTACAAGCACCGCGAATTCTGGCTCAAACTTGGTGACGGATGCAGCCCAGTGGAGAGGGGAGACACATGCATCTTTCGCTGGAATCAGTCACTGTACACGGACCCGATATTGGAAGGGTCTGTCAGGAACCTGCAGTGTGTATAACACAATGAAGACCCGACGTACCGCGGCATAGTCCAAATTATCCTGCGACTTCACCGTATGGGCTATCTTCAGTCAGTTGATGTCCTTGCGTCCTACATGACAAGAGTATCTGATGTAAGCGACATCTATATAGCATTTGGCCAGAATAGAACTAACTTCGCTGTGAATAGTTAATATTCGGGGACTCTGCCGCCCGTGAAACGTTTCGTCAATGGGTTCACAAATGCTGCCTAACCAAAACGCATGATCAGTGTCAGGAAATATGAGTCCTCAATCACGCAAGAATTTCAGTCACTATAGGGAGTGTGAATGTTGTCGGTTTTCCGCGTCAATGAAGGGCTCGTTGGAATGCGCTTAGCATCTGGTTTATCTCTTGATCATAGATATTTATCATGACTTTAGGTCAACATTGCTACTACCTCGTACAATATGCATGATCAGGACACGGCGGTATGCAGGTGGAATAGAGTGACACTGAAGATTCTGGAGAGCAGCGCTAGGTCCGAGGAAATTCGTATGACCCCTGCTGATGACAACGGACATCAAAGCGCTACTACGAGAGCCCCAAGTTCAAGAATCGAGGGCTATTTGACCGCCCTGAATGCCCGTTGGAAGAGATCAAAGATTGCATCACGCTCGATCGAAGGCGAGAGGAGAAGGATGTCATTCGTAAGACGCCTTCCAAGAAGTTCAAGGATAACCCGGACAACCCGTACATCACGTATGTGTATTCACAGATGCCAGCGAACGAACTCAGCCAGTCTACAATGCCAAAATCCTCCGCTGGATCAGGATCCAGCGCTTGGGCATGTTTACCACTACCGAGTCCTAAGGCCTCGTAAGTGTTGGGTTCTGAGCCTTCGACAGCCTTCGCCCGCCTAGAAACCGAGACCGATACCACCCATATCCAAAGCTCACCATACGACACCGATTTCCCCAAGCACCCCACACATCAGGAGGTCGGCCCTCAGACACTCGACCCCACATCTTGTCTCAGTCGTCCTATATTAGCCAGCATGAGGCATATTGAAACCTCATCGTCACACCCAATCTGGTGTCGTCAGCCACTCTTAGTTATGAGTCCGGGTGGGAAGCCATTCCCGGCCACTCTCGCTGTAATCTCTCTTCATCCCTCATTCATCGATCACGGCAACCAAGCCACTTTCCTCATCACCAGACAGGATGTGACAGTTCGAGAGCGCAGTTGCGACATCGCCGTGACCAATATCATCTACCTACGCGGGAGACAGCCCAGACGTCCATTTACACCCCCAGCGTTATACCAAAAACGTTCAAACGTAAACGAGCCAGCCACCGCAGTACCGTACTCCCGAAGACAGATACCTCCCGCCACTCATCATCTTCGTCGGAGGAGATGGCGAATGCGGTCTTTCTCCCTGCTGTCGCCGCTGGGCTTGGTAGCGGTCTTCTTACCGGAAGACGAGGTACCACCGATGTCATCATCCATCTCGGCCTCCCTCACCGCAACCCGCGCTTCACGAGTCAACCGGGAAGGGGGAACGCTAGACCGATCGCGGTGAAGAACGACCTGCCTGCACGTCGTGGAGGTCGACGCTGAGTTCACCTCGCTGACCACGATGCTCAGTGAAGAGCTCATTCAAGCGATTGTTCAAGGGACATGTTGCGTTGCGATTAGGCGTGAAATCAGCCAAATGAGAAAAATCCCAAGCAAGAGATTGGACCTACACAGGCAGGTTATTAACACCACAAGCCCAGCTCACGACCAAGTACAAGCAAGCCTAAACAACACACACAACCGTAGTGTGTCCAACAGCCCAGAGTCTCCATTGTCTCAAATATAAATATTGTAGCAATACCCACGTAAGAGCAGCAACAGTGATCTAATACTTCTTCTCTGCCTTCCATGGGTCAATTGGATCACAGCAAACGAAAACTATATATACATAACTGGATCAGCTATCTTGGTAGTGCATCTAGACGACCTTGATCATATGCCAAACTAGAGACGTATTATGATTATGTTGGCAGTATGACCTCACCCAAGACGTGACTCTATAGCCTGACGTAGCTGGTAGCAGACGAAGGAACGCAGGCTGAGGTGATAGAAAAAGAGCATGCCATAATGCACGCAACACCAGATACGCCGTCTGTGGGTAAACGAGCGTTGTGTTTCAAGTTTCACAGCCTTCGATCCTCTTTCTAGTCCCAAGTTCATATACTGCCTGAGTCGAAATGAGACACCAGACACTCCCTCGACGACAATATATATATGAAGCTCTCCAAAGGTTGCCCTGACCCACCTCGCGTGCCGGCAGATATGAAAAAACACGCAGAATTAGCACTGGACATGATCATCGTGACCGCAAGAGCGTTTGCGGGATCGCGGGAGCTAGCCCTCTCTTATTTCCATGCGATATGGGCGGTCCTTTCCAATTACTACCAGTTTCCGACCGAGACCCAGAAAGCAGAGGCGCCCTCGAGGCAGTAGGCGCTGCAAGTTTCGCTGATCTCCAGGCCAAGAATGTCATGGAGCGCCTTTGGTAGACCCATCTATGGCTTTGACCCCCAATACGTAGTGGGGCTGAAATAGGCCCAAGGGGTGAAGCCAAAGCTTTTTGTCTCATCCTATGGGCATTCATGGAGCATTTCGACCGCACCTTCAAACATGCGTTCTCCGCCTTGATGAAGAAAGCTAGCACCTAAGTATCCTGCCTCTTACGCCAGACAGTACCGCCACTTGACTGTAAGTCTATGCCTTACCAGGGCATCCGTGTAGGAGAGGAACTTCAATAACTTCTTCCTCGTTCGTATTACCATCTCGTGGGACTCGAGGATGCCTCTAAAACTCCACCGTCCTGTCGACATAAGTCTCCTAGATGGCCCTCTTGGGACTCAACCCATGCTTACAAAACTCCACCGTCTTGTCGATTATTGCTTCGTTTTGGTGCACGCCTATGAATTTCTGCAAGGATGGCAGCGCAATGTGGCGCACGATCGGCGTACGATTTTATTTGCCGCCATCTCCCCTTTCTAGATGGCCCTATGGATGAAGCACGAGAGGGGGCAACAACTGATGATGGGAAGTTGAGCTACCTCCGAGGATAAACCAAGATGGTGCCACCAGTAACAGTGTATAGGACAACATAAACGAAAATTCAAAATCCATAGACTATCACCTGGGCGCCGTCGCACAGCTCTCAACAGAACAGACCTAACATCCTACACATCTTAGTAAGTTTGACAGCTCCGATCCTCTGTTTCGACATCTAGTTTCCCGCAATATCATGGGCGTCCGTCTCTCTCTGGATGATTCGGTGTATATTGGCCAAGATTTCCTCTACCACATTCTCAATCTCGGCGTCGTCGTCACGTAGATGAGCTCCTCGTCTTCTGGCTCCGCCTGCCACCACCTCAGCCGTGTCCTTCTCGCGATCTCCGATACTTCCCGTGTGTCTCGGGGATGGTGCGATATCAACAACCGCCGTGCGTCCTTAGAAGCCCGTGATGATCAACTTCTCTTTGTGATAGTGCTCGACTACCTTTACCCGACTCAAACAAGGTCTCCCAGGCAGTAAGTCCCAATTCTCATGTCCTCTCATGACATAAGCCGACAAGTGAAACATGACGTTTGCCACCGCAACTTCCAGCATCACAAACTCAGTGACATGAGCGATCTCATCATTTGCCAGACGGATAGGCTCGGCCTTAGATAGTCGGACAGGGCGTATGCCAGACTTATTTATGAAGTTTTGATTCACCAGGTTGACGACCGAGGCGCTGTCCAGTAGATGGCATCGGTATGGTGACCGGACAGGTAGCCGGTTATATATCCCAGATTGTTTGGCACTGGCTCCTCAGGCGAGGCAGTATCTTGCCACATTGTGGTATTCCCAGACGTTCGTGGCTGCGCCAGACTTCCACAGGTCTAATCGCCCTCGATATACTCTGTCTCCAGCTCGGCAGCAAGCGCCGGTTGCATGAGCGCCCTAAAGGGACCCAGCGTGTTCACAATTGCCTCTCCAGTCTTGGTGCCTTTCGCTTGCCGGTGACATCACATCAGCTTGGAAAATTGTTGTCGGATAGACAGGGCAGCTGTAGCATACTGCTATGAATGGTATCGTTCTTCAAGTCCTGCGCACTCTCAAAGGGTAGAACTTGGTACTCATGGGCTGCTCTAATCTTCGTCACGTGTCGTGGCTTCTTCTCCATTGCTGGAACTGCTCTGCCATTATCGTCTCGCAATCTCAGTCGCTCCAGGTGGGGTTATAGACATGGCAGCATCTTCTCGAACTCCTCCCGGTGTGATGTCCGCTGTCATGTCTGTATCAGTTGGCTGAGTCTGAGACGGTAAAGGCTGCTCGTCGCCTCCCAACTCTACCACTCGGGGGCCCTCCATCTCAGTCACGGGTCTCCCCGTGGTGCGATCGGCGTTCCCCTGCAGCTGTCGCATAGCTGTGTCTGCCACATCCTCAGTTGTTCATCTCCCATTGGTGCCTTCTTCCCTCTGCCCTTGCCTTTGTCTACTCCGGCGGGATTATTGGGCTTCGGCTGAGTCTTCTCCGTCTCGTGTGTCGCAGCGTTCACTACCAGCTGATCTGTGGTCAACGCCACGGCTTATCTCAAAGAGGCATCAATTTTCTTCTGATCCAATGGCGCCGTTCCTCTCTCAGAGTCCCCAGTCTCCAGAGATTCAGAGATTGACGTCGAAGCAGTCCACGGGAGACCTAACGATTGCCCCGGATAGCTCTCGTCGTACCTCCATGGCACGGAGCTGCTAATGCTCGCTGAGCTATCTCCGGGGGACTCTTCGTCATAACGCCAGGGTGCAGGGCATCTGTCCTCCTGCCTGATAAAGTTTGTTCCCTCTCACTGCCATGATATGCTCATCGATGCTCTGTTGTTCTCTTGCCAGTTGTCACGGTTGTAGCGTATTTTCTGATTGTCGCGCGGTTCACGACATTGCGTCATCATGTGTCCCCACAATCCGCAGTTGAAGCATAAAGTCATCTCCGAGTCCCGTTCCTGTCCCCATTGGAACAGGTCCCGAGTTGTTTCCAGTATAGTTCTGGGTGTTTCCGCTTCTGTTATCATTGTTTGTGTAGTAGTTGTTGCCTCTCACGGTTGGTAGTATCACTAGAGCAAGTTCCGATGTGAGTCTCGCCATTTCGTGATTCGAGCCGATCAACATCTTGTTGGAGTTCTCCTGCTCTGTCTTGTCGCCCTCCTCGCCAAAAGGTTGCAAAGTTTCTGAGGCAGCATTCCGGCAGTCCTAAATTAGCTTTCGCACGTCGTCGAAAGTGAGGCTCGGGCCAGCAACGGCATTGATCCATTTGTTTCGGGAGTACAGTCTGTCTTGAACTCGTTCCTGGAGGCGCTGGTCTTTGTCCTTATCGTCTATTCGGAGTATGGAGCTCGTCAACAAGGTCTGCCTGTAGTCTGCTGGTTCGGTCCACAAAAGTTCATAGTGACTCAGTGGGGGCCCTCACGGTCTGGTGAGCCTCTGCAATGAGCGCGCTGTCCACTGCCGTGTTTGGTTTGCTGAACTTTTCCTCAAACTGGAGTGCGATCTCCGCAAAGGATTTCTCTCCCAGCCATTCTTCCCCAAACCACCGCTGCGCCTTTCCTCGCAGGCACTTGTGAAACTGCCTGCACCAGAAACATGTTCTCCAGTTCCCCCTCTTCCGGGAGCTCCAGACTTGGATTCTCACGCTTGACAACTTTTCTCATGTGCCTGAGGAAGATCTTAGGTTTAGAATCTTCTTGTTTCCCCGAAAAGAATATGTCACCGCAACCAGTAGCACTCATCATGTCTCGAAATGTTTCCGTCCTGGAGATACTCAACTCAGTCGGTTCCTCAGGGACTTCCGCAAAGTCTAGAGAGGGCGACGCAACCGACGTCAAACGAGCAGGATCAAAGATAACGAGTAGAGCTGCGCAAAGCGCCGGAAGGTGAGCGCTCAACGTATCGTGATGAATCTGATGATCAAATTTCTGGGCTGGGTGTTCTGACGGTGGTGAAGGTAGAGGTGGCAACTTGTGTAGGAGTGCCAAAACGGGAGTCGGTGCTATCTTCACCAAGAACTCGGGGCATGGGATTGGAGTGTTGTGTTTAATAAGAAGCAAGTGTATGTGATAGGAATGATGGCAGACAAGTTTCGTCAGCTGGTGGGAGATGATAAAGGATAATGAAGGATCAAAGTTCACTGGGCGGGGTTGAAGTTGTTGTTATGCTCTCGGTCTCTCTCCAACATAACTTCCTACCTACCACCAAAATCTCACCAGAAGTTGTTTCCCATCAACTTCCTTTGGCGTCGCTCAGGTGGTGTCTTCGTCGTCGCTCTTTCTCCAGTGGCATAGAAAGGGTATCTCTTGCTTAGGCATCTTGGAGTCGTTTCCGCAGCGACTTCTATCATCCACAGAGTTACTAAGTATCCGCCGATGGTGACTCCCAAAACTTAGTGGCATAAAACAGGTGAGTCAAGGCGCTTTCAGCTGTAGCGTCCGGTCTGGGGGCCTAAGTCCTAGCGCCTGGGGAGATGTCGTGGAGTTGTCGTAGTTAAAGTCCTGGAGGTAATAATTGAAGTTTTGGGCGTTGCTATTGGGCTTGGGCTTGAATCTCAAATTTCTCAAAGTGGCTCAGAGCCAAATGATTTTTCGGGATGTCTCAGGCTTGGAGTTGACCGGAGTGACTCACGGTGATTTCCAAGTATCACGGATCCTAAGCATTAGTGTCCGCAGTTTTGGGATTTCGTGTCCAACTTCGCCTGTGTCCTGGCTGTTGTCCTGGCGTCCAGTACAGTCCAGCCTATATACCAAGCTTGAGCTTGACCAGCTCTGAGGTTCTCCCGGAGCCTCCTTTCCAGCGCCACGCCCCGCCAGTCTTCCAGCCACCAGATTCCCCCCGAGTGGTTCCTGCCAGCTAATTTTCAGACTTAGGCGTGTTCAATTGTATTGCCGTCAGCTCCAACAACATCAACGAAGCTGTCAGCTCCCTTTGATCGCGGTGCTCTCAATGCCTTCCACACAATCCTTGTCGACCTTTTCTTGTTCAGGCCTCTCTGCTACCTCTGCAGTAGCATCAGTGAGCTCTACTCGTGGGGTCGATCCATTAAAGCCCGAGGATAGCTTTAGCAACATTTGTGGTAGAACAATGGTTTCGAATTCGGGCCCGAGATGGTCCGGGGTATCAAGATCCTCTACTCTCTTCTGTCTAAAGAATCGACGCATCTTGAACCAAATATCATAGATCTTCTCACTCCACTTTTGACAAGGTCGACTGACCTTCTCCTTGCACTTGTCAGTGATATGTGCCAATTCGGCCTCGAGTTTCGCAAGCTCGCTGACCAGTCGCGATTGAGATTCTTTCAGATGGCTTTGTTGTCCTGTAAGCTCACTGAGTTTCAGCCTGACTCCGCTAATCAAGAGCTGGAAATCCTTCTCGATCTTTTTAGTTTCTGCAACCTTGTCGCTGCGAAAATCAACCTAGAAATTGCGTTCCGTCTCGTCCTAGTTAGAATCTTGCTCCCCGTCTGGGACTTTCTCCCAGGCGTCTTTATCACCTCTGACGATTTTATAATGACCATGTAAATCTCACTGGGCTTTCTTATCGTGGGAGTAGAAGTAGGGAGTGATTGAAATGCAATGGACAAATAAGGTAAGATGAAGGGAAAGACGGCTGAATGATGACCTTGTATACAGCGGCGGATGTTATTATCAGTGTCCACTGATTGTTATATTAATTTCAGGCGGCAACACGCCTATGCCGCGCAGGAGGTTCGCAATAAATATTTTATAGGGGGCGTTGAACTAAGAAGTGAACATGGATACTACGAGGCTTAAATCTATCTCACTTGTATTAACTCAGGTTCCCCTGCCATTGGCCCCTGGATTTGGCATCAGATCTGATTCAAACCCAATGACCTCGCTTAATCTGGCTGCTGAAGATGACGACTTCCCGCTAGCAGTGACTGAAACGGGAATGCAGATCCGGGTCGATCACCCATGAAGATTAGCTCAGACCACGCGGCCGACCAATCTAGTCCCAGACCCTTACGTTGTCATCTTTCAAACCCCCTACCCGCCCTTACGGGGATCATGTTGGTAGCAATTGTATTGCCAGCTTTATAAAACCGTCCGACACCGGCAAAGCATAGAATGCACCGACAACGCATCTGTATGTCTAGAACCCACAGCTAGCAGCTTTTACTGTCGGAGACGACTGAAATCATTGTTGCCAGCGCTCATATTCCCCATCTTTCCCGTCATCTACATCTTTCATCCATTCCCATGTCCGAGAAGCAGCTATATATATGCCTTGGCGCAAGCCTGATCGCTGTCAGTGTTCTGATCTACCTGTTGAACGTGGTGAAAGGGCCATGAAGTAGCGGCGCAACATGCTGAGCATGGACTTCCGCTAGACTGACCCGTAGTGGCCATCGGGTTCGCCGTTCTTGCTTTCGTGTATTGGATGTCAGTTCTTCGTCGTGACGAGAACATCATCGCTAATTTTTCGCAGAATAGGCCTCGAGAGGATGCCACGGTCTTAATATAGCACTTGTCCCACGAGAAAGGAACAAAAGTCTTGGCTGGCGTCATGATGTAACCAAACCAGCTCTCTGCATATCTGTATAGCAGATTGTGACGAACTAGCATCAAAACCTTCTGCCTTCCTCTCTAGCAATGTTTGCCATCATCCAAAACTCCCAGGATGCAAGGTTCCCTCGATACAGTACATAGTTCATAGTGAGAATCCGATTACTTCAATAATGTTACTCGCCCGTATTCTCTGCAAGGGATCCTGTGTCGGAGCCGTGTACATACTCGAACTACTCCTCTACCCATCCCCCATGAGGCACCTCTCCACTCGTAGTCTTCCCTACCGTAGTCGTCGACGAAGCACGTCCTAGAGGATCTTAATACAGCTGATCCCAGGAGAGCTTCCCTCTGTGCTCCCTGTGTAAGATCTGTACTATTTCTGCCTGGGGTCATTGTCAAGTGTTCTTATCTACTGAGACATGCCGTCAAGGCCTGGTTATGTTCAGGCAGGAGCCGACACTGCATGTAAAACGAGGTTCTGTGGGTACAGGGATGTTAAGGTTTTCCATTTATCAGCTTTATTCAACCATCGGTTAGTCATTATAGTATAATGTCTAAATTGTTAGCC
>JAAOAT010000028.1:0-69077 GCA_013186855.1 Fusarium ramigenum | reverse complement strand
TAATGTCTAAATTGTTAGCCAGTGGTGTTATTCGCAGTTAAGACTTAAATTAGCAAAAAGAACTAAGCTCGGTATGCTGGTACTCGACCTGCATTTTGCTCCTGATTTAGGGTTCACAGGCGTTTGAAACACTATGATAAGAAGGCTGGTTGTCCCTGCCTATACCTGACTTAGCCGCCATTGTCTAATGGCGGAGTAGCCAGTTGAAGCAAGTGAATACCTTAATTATCTGCCTCTTGCCGCTAAGGAAGTCGTCGGAGTACGGCTACCCCGGTTAGGTGATGGCCACGTCCCGTTAGTGTCAAATGCAAGGTATGGATGCCTTCTGCCACTCAAGGCAGCGAAAATCGGGATCGGCTTTCGATAGGCTGTTACTGGCGCTACTGTTGTGGGGGCTGTAGCTCCCGGAGCATTGACGAATGCTCATGACGGGAAAATTTCGCTTGCTGGGGCACCCATGAAAGGCAACCGAACCAGCCGTATGCGCCGCATTTCAACCCCACTTACAGGATGCGCTCATTGGCTAACTCCTGGCTAGGGTCGTGTAAGTCGCCAGGGTTGGACCTTTCAGTCGTTTTATGCATATTATCACAGAACACGATCTACGCGTCGCTGAAGCCCTCATAACAATCAACAACGAGAGACACAAGCCATAAGAGACAACAAGAAGACATTCCCAGCTGAGATCCGACGCTGGAGGCAAGCGGCACCACAACACCTGACGGGATTTGAGGCGACAACACCTCCTAAACACCTCGCGCTTCAACGGGTCGCGGAAGGCACAAGCTCTCCCCTGACGACACTCCCTATAATCACTCCTTCCGTTCCGCGAGCGCTTGCACACTCAAGCCCCGCCGTCTCCAATGCATCCCAACGCCAGGAGGACCCTGTCTAACGTCGCCGAAACGACCTCGAGACACTCCAACGCTCCTCGCCGCTTGCCCAAATCCCAGAGAGCTCAAGCATCTTTAATTGGCAAGGCCAACACACGGACACAGAAGGCAGACGTCGCGAGCAGGAACTCCAATGACCACCCTCTCTTGGTCGGGAACCTACCACCGTCACGATCAACATCGCCGCTCCCCTCAACGCGGCCATCGTCTCCGACACGGGCATCCGCAGCCGCTACAATAGCTGAGGCCTTCTGCATGCAAGACGAGAGAGCGCGAGACAAAGAAGCGACTACAAAATCCCTACCACGGCAGGCGATGCGCAGACCACAGGAGGTTGGATTTTACGACCCAGATAGACCAGTCATGATCGCCAATAGAAAGGCGACGACGTACTTTTGCATCTACGCGCTCACAGACCGACTTCGACACTCCGTAGATCTCAAGGGCATCGATGCCGTCAAAGAAGTGTGGATACAATGCCTCCAGGGACAGGCCATGATCTGGCTTAGTCAAGTCTTCTGGGCTTCTCACATGACCACAAAGTCATACTCCAGTGCATAAGCGTGGAAGACCTCGCTCAAAGTCTGGTCGACCAGTTCAAATCATCGTATGCAGAAGCTCACGTTTTGGCCTACATGACATCAGCGCAGGACGCAGTATTCAAAGGTTCACCCAACAACTCGCCCGAGACGCAAAATCGTGTGACGCCAATACCCTCAAAGAACTCCAAGCGGTGTACCCAGCGTTCGACGGTACCATTCAATCACAACTCACGGAGCCTAACGAGACGACGGTCATCGACTCCTTCATGAGCGAGATACGCTCACGGGAATCAGCCATGAAGAAACTGGCCAACGAACGATGCAACGACACCGCCAGGAGAACCCCCTTACCCAGGCTGGTCAACAACACAACAACCTTCCCCCCAATTACTCTCCCGCCCACCATCTCAGCCCCGATATTCCCAACAATAGTACAACAGCCGCTACGGAAGCCAAGACCGTGGAGGATTCTACTATCGGAGTAACCAGAACCCCAACGGCAATCAGCCACGCCAGGATTACCGGCAACAGAGGTTCTAGAGTTCGGGACGAGATACATGAGGGAACGCAAACAGGGGAAACCACTTCTACCCGAACGATGGATTCGGTCAGGCCTCGGGATGGCAAGGCAACGGGAACTACAATCGACACCCCGGTGGTCAGAACTTCAACTCACAGGCAGCACAAGCACAGAGACAGAACCACAGCACCAATCCATTTAATCAGGCGTTGCCTGCCATGGGGCAAGAATTCGAACCGCAACAACAGCGCCCCGTCGCCGCCAACTTCGCAGCGGCGGAGGAAGGTGCGACTGGTATCGGAGTGACTAGCACTGTCATGGCGACGGAACTCAATACCAAGGTCTTTGCCAGGAAGAGACGAAGTGGGACAAACAGCAACCATACGGCAACTGGAGCGACTAGGGCGGAATACCAGCCAACGCCCCCTACATGCCTGACTCTCAAGAACAACTCCCATAAAACCCAGACAATTCTGAACTGGCAGGTCACACCGGGATTCAGATAGACACAGCCGATGTCAAGTTCGTGGCGTTCAACTACATTCACCCCGACCCCGAACAATGCCATCATTACAGGCAAACGTTCTACTCACGAAACGCCCTATTCTCACATCTACACGATGAACATGGTCTACGTCGCAGACCAGCCCACAAGAACACAACTCCGCCTCAGATCAGGAACTGATGAACCTGATGCAGGAACGGAACCCCGACACAAAGCAGACCACCACAACAGGCATTGACATTTCCTTTCCCAGTCTTCGTAGTGTGGCAAAGAGAAGAAAAAAACACAGAGGCGGTGGCTGAGAGCTTAAGTCAGCAGAGAGAACTTAGAACTTATGCAAACGCAAATGTAGAAAGGTCATCGACATACAATCGCTAAACAGGATGACACTCAATGACGCATGCCCGATGAAACAACAAGAAGTTATCACAGCCAAGATGGCCAACGCGACACATGTCACAACCGTGGACGCCATGTCGTTCTACTACCAATGGCTAGTCCACCCCGAACCACGCTTGTCATTTGCCGTCATCACCGCAGACGGACAATACGAGTTTAAATTTTCAATCATGGGATACGAGGGATCTAGCCCGTACGTTCAATGAAGTATCGACGCCATTCTTGAAGGCACCGATACCGACGCTTATTGTGACGATGTCGTCATAGCATCCAAGGGAATCGAGGCAAACCTCACACAACTTCCCGAAGTGCTGACCAGACTAGGAACAGAGACGACCCAATGGGATCAGCGATCACAGATGAAAAACCGGAAAGGATGATCTAACAGCGGACACAGGATACCTCCAACGGGAACACCACCCAATACCTTGTCAAATACCATGGACTCGGTCCCGAAATGAAACGTTGGGTGACGAAGTCGAAACTCGGAGATAATGCGGCGACGTTGTTGTTGGGACTGGTATAAAGCAAGATACTCATGGGGCGTTGATGAAGCCGGAGTCGGCAACGCAGGATCAAAAGCTACATAGAAACTTGGAATGAGAACCAGGCAGACCTGGAATATTTGCAAACTCTTTACCTCCACATAACAATACAACTCTCAGTCCCCGACGCAAGGCATTTTCCAAACACTTACCCGTCGCCACAAACCCCATAAACTGACACCGCAACTCTGATGACCACAACACCCCCACACACTCAACAGAAATTCTTTCCCACAAACCTCGCATAACCTCGATCTAACACCTAAGTCCATTTCCTGAAACTCTTCTCAAATCATGAAGGCAGAGCCGACCGCGACGAGCAATCCGCAGCGGAGACATGGCCCGATCATTGGGGTGACAGTTCCGACGACTCCGATCAAATCACAAACAGCACCTTCGACGGTTTCAAGACAGACGATGACAATGAAACGACCCCAAATGGCCCATTGAAAAAGTCAGAGAACAAGGTATAGCAGATTTTGAACCCGGGGAACCGTTTCCAATAAGAGAAACTACCGCGGGGCAAAAAGCATCTGTCAGCCCTCCACTCCATCATGGCGCTTGAAGAATGGAAACGCTTCGCCCGCGACATCGACAAATATGTCGACTCGGAGGAAGTCCATGACGCCATGATAGACATCGCAAAGTGGCTAACGAGAACGGGCATGGACTTCCACAAAATTAAAGCGTTTATCTAGATAATGTTCCAAGAAGAGGAGAACAAGAACAGACCAGCATCACACACCCGCAAACCACCAGAAGCACCTTGCAAACCAAAGAGCAACGACAACAAGCGCAAAAGAAAAATGGCTCCTACAAATGATGGACTACAGGCAAGACATCATCGGACAGGTTGATGAGTGAGACGAGGACGTCAGAGCAGGGAGATATGCCAAACCCGATGAAACACCTAACCGGCAAAAGACATTTTCCCATGACCCGCATCACGACTCAACGGCGGGCAAAAACTCTCCAACGCAAACGATTACCCCGAATTCAAACTTAACAAACCGGCAGCAGAACACTTAGCCGCCGTCTAAGTATGGATTGAATGGGCACACAAACTCAACGGGGACGACAGAACCCACTGGCTCGCCAATGCGGGAAACCTCTGCATAACACCAAACAACAAGACGTTCGCAAACAGCAAATACGCACAGAGGAACCAAAGCTGGGCAAATCTCACCCAGGCCGAAATACTTTACGGCACCGACTGCGTTCTCAACGCCAACAAGATATGGGAATACCAGGCAATCTACCCCAACGCAGATTTGACTAAATGAGAACCAAATGAGGACAGAACATCCCCCCAGCATGCACAGAGACTGAAAGGTAACGACCCCAGAAGACAAGGCAAGGCCAAGACGTCGCCCAGAAGAAGGCCCGTGATCCTCCCTGACCCCGACGACGACGCCAACATAACATTAAAAGGAGCATATCAGCACAACACCGCAAAGATAAACGAGCCAGGAAAAACATTAAACCCAAGATTGAAGCAGAACCCAGAGTCTACAGACTCGATGCCTCAGATGGCAACGCGTTTTATCACCAGATAGACGACGACAAAAAACACTTTTACATAAACATGCCCGCAAGATAGACGCGCTCACGATAAGCAATATGAGCACCGCAAAACGTAATTATAGGATCGCAGAGGCACACACATAACTTGCGCAGGCAACTAAAGATGGACAACAGATACTGCTGGCCAACGGACCTAGACCTAAACCAATCTAGCACACATGAACATGATGAACCGCCAGACTTGAACAAACTTCCATGAAATGGTGATGCCAGGCCTCGCCTACCGGAATGTTGTCTATAACCCATTCGACAGCAATGCCAACAATTCCCAACAGAACAGCGACTATAATATCCCTGACTTACCAGTGACGGCATCCCGCAACACAACCAGACTCCAACTCCAACTCCAACTCCAACAGCTTCCCAGAACCAGAGCGTGTTGCTCAACATTATCGACGTCGGCGACAGCTTCGGACTAACCTGGAACGAAGAAAATTGGGCCGCTCAGCAACAGCAGTGACAAGGGAAACACAGACAGCACCAACAGGGCAGGCAAGTTTTGAGACAAATAATGAGGGGAAAAAAAGGGACAATAGGACATGAAATGTATCATAAATAGCTAGACTCGATGAGGGCGTCGACAGACAGTTGATGGCAAATTTTCGGCACGGCGCAAAGCCGACCCTCAGGTCCCATTTGCTAGACGAATCAACTTAACTTTTACACACAATCTTGACACTGGGGGGTCTAGGTGTCGGATGCTCTTATTGTTTTTCTGTGTTTCGTTGAATTTGCGTCCAGAGGACAGCCAGACCCAAACGGTCTTTTATCGAGGCACAAGACGTGCCGAATTGCCGAAGCTGTACTCATGCTTGAGCTTTTATATGACTCTTCGTAATGACATGGCGCGTAGCTTAGCTTCAACAATTGGCATAATACGATCCAAGATTCAATGCGTAACATGTTGGTGGGCCTAATCGGACCAAAATACTGTCACGTATGTTTCGCCATTGAGCTCATTTTGCCGTGTAATAACTGTTTGTCTTTTGTCATAGCCGGGTTTTGCTCCTACCCTGAGACGATAAGCGGGATGATGTCATCCATAATGGCTGGAGGGGTTCGATCAGGCGTCTCTGTTTGGAATGAATGAGAAAACACATTTTTAACGCACTGCATTTAAGCTATAACGATGCATTGGATAGAAAATACGTTGGAATACGAGATCATTTTTTAATGGGTTCGCTGGAAAGAACTTGTATTTTTCGAATCCAAGGCGATTCATATGGGCGAAAAGATGATCGCAAAGATGATCGCAGAGCTCACAGGGCAAGCAAGCGCCCCCCACTTTGTTAAGCCGCAACGAGAGCCTTTTAAGTAAGGTAAGAAAGAAACTTGGCTCTAGAGCCAGAAGTCTTTTCCTTATTCTTAAGAGATAGCAAGCCATGTTTCTCAATATTTGCTAAAGCTCTTGCTTTCTATTGCCATAGTATTTACCTGAAGGCCGGAGATAAAGGGTCTCACTAGACCAAATGCTGACCGTAACGGCCGGACGTTCCTCCGTTCCACTTGCTGATTACCTGGGGACGCGACTTGACACCAGACGTGACGTTCGCTCTTTTTGAACATTTTCCATCCACCGTGAGAAATTGCAGCCCCAGATCATTTAGGACAATCCTAATGGCAACGAACTTAATGGCTTCCATGCGCCTTTTAATGAGGCGTGCCAGAGCAGGGCATCTCCTGCGCTCTGGACTTAATAGACAGACTTGTTTTTTGTTTCTGGCTACTTTCGTCTAACAGTCGTGTAGGCTTCCAGGACCTCGTCGTGGACCTCCTCATGGCACTCCACAATTGGCGAGCATTTCGGTTGCTCCGATCTAGTGGCAGTAGTATAAATCTCGATGCTGCCGTCAGCCCAAACGACCTCGACTTCGGCCGAATTAAACGTCTTTTACGGCTATCTCCTACCGAACAACCTGCCGACACCCTCCTTTGGGATCAAGTCTATGAACCTGTCATCGAATTCGCCCCGCCCCCTCGATCGATAGTCTCGTCTGTCCAAATGACCCCATGGTGCGCAATGCGAGCAGCTTTGCGAACTCATCCGAGCATCGCAGCCGCCCAGGTGTTCTTCGAGCAATGCGTCCAAGGCAGCGATCCACTCTTTGAGGACGGCTGGAAGGGATGGCCCAGAGATGCGAACCAGGATGGCGTGCTGAGTTGGTTTAGCGATATCAACAACAAACTTGCGGCATTTTCAGACAGTTACAATTAATCCCAGCGCATCAGCGCCGGCCATGGCCTCTTGCCCAGCCCAACAAGTCAACATAAGGCTCTGCCGGAGAGCGCAAGTTGGACGTCGGTTTTGCCAAGGATATGGGTGCTGGGAAAGACTTGCGCTGCCGCTGGTCGCAGATCTTGGTGCCTGGATAGCTGAAGAGCAACCCATCCGCCGACAAGGCCTCGATGGCGTGGATTGATCTACGGAGGGAGGGACTCGTAGCGCAGGATAGTCATGGCCTTTCTTGGGCTTTACCATTTGCGGGTCCTTGATGAGGATATGGCATTTGACCGGCTCTGGGGCATCGCATCGGAGCATTTTGACATCAACAAATATGTTCAGTGCGCGCCCAAGACCTTTGGCTTTCCCTGGATGAACGAGAAGCAGCTGGGCTTCGATCCGATAATCATGAAATCGCGACGGTAAACGGGGAGCAATTTATCGAGATGAAGAAGGCGAACTATTTCGCGAGGTGGCTGGCAAGGGTGTTGTTAAAGTAGCCAGGTACTATCACCACAAGGTGGTCCAGATTGATAGGGCAGATGATGACGTCCGGAATATTGTTTGATGGGGAAATGTTCGATGGGGAATGGAAATTATGCAAGCTGCCAACTACCGGAGAAGCCACGTCGTGCTTGGGACATCGAGACAGAGCCACAACAGGGGCAGCGGAAGCAACAAACGTTTATCTAGTCAAGTCGACGCCTCTCTTCCTCTCAACAAGCGGTCCTGCTCATTTGCTCCGATAAAGGCCGCTAGCATAGTAGTAAACTGAGTGCACAGGTGTGTGATCCTCCGAGACTATGGAAAGCCAATCTACGACGCGAGCTCGAAACTGGCTCCGCTTGCTACGTTTGAGCTCTGTATTGAGAGACATGAATGCATGTACCAGGCAGGCTTCTTTCATCGAGACATCTCGATCGACAATCCCAAGATCAATGAGGATGATGACAATGCGTCGTGACCTGCTTTTGTGATTGGCCCTGATTTGGCGACCAGAGAGTCGCAAAGACGGGAACACGGGATTTCATGGCGATTAGGGCACTGCTGGGAGAGCAGCATTCGTTCATGCACGATCTGGAGGGATTCTTCTGGGTACTCTTCTGGATCTGTGTCCTTTGCGATGGACCGCACAAGAGCTGGGCTGTCGCGCAGTTCGCGAAGTGGAACTATGTGGATGTGGAGAAGTTGGGGACTGTAACAAAGGGGTCAAATTTCATGAATACCGTCACGAACAATTTCACGGCATATAACAGTCCATTCATCCCATTTCTGAATGAGCTGCGGAACTTATCGTCCCTCGAGATAAGCCGCGGGAAGAGGAGGGCGGGAAGGTGCATCGTAGAACAAGAAAGAGAAATTCCTCGGAGACACCAGGAAGCTCGCCTACAGTATTGCTTTGTGATGGCACAATAGCGCTGGCAATTGTTAGAACCTTTTTAAGGCTCCGGCATACCAAGTCAGTCCCACACAGGCTCGCGCCAATCCGATTACACTTCATAAGGGCTAGGGCCGATGATATCTCTGTCAAGTTCCAGGGACTGCCTTTCTGTCTGCACTCCAACGAAATTTGATATGATGTACGATGTTACATTCTATTTGTGAAAGAACGATTTTGGTGAGGATCATGTGCTATGCCAGGAAGCTTTGTATTGAACAGGATTCGGAATATATTCTTGATAGGAGAGAGCTTCAGAAGTGACTTGGCGAGCTGCTTGATTTGGCTTGTCATGAAGCTAAGTGAAATGCAATCGGCCTGTCGTGGAACATGTGGTGACAGCATCTGCTTTTGAGCCTGCAAGATAAAATTGGTTGCAAACACTGTCCCCATTCCGGCCAAGCAAGATAGATGCCAGTGCCACACATGATTGAAAAGCATAATAGTGATTGCGATGCAAATAGGCGAGGGCCGGACAAACACAACCGTTGGTCATGGAATTCGGCATAGTGAACCTGGGGTGTGATGTTCGCTATGTAGGGTAAACAGGAGTGCTCATCCATCCCATCCACCCTACTCCTCGTGTTCGCATAGGTCAGGCGTGCTCGTACTCGAGTTCAGATTGGCTTGTTGCGCATGGGTTCCGGGGGACTTGATAACGCCCGCTTGTTGTTAGTTATGACATTGATACTCGAGCGGCAAACTCAATGGATGATCACCGTGGAACTCTAAAGACGTCAGGCGGTGGCTTGTGAGAAGATGTAAGGCTCTATACAACAACTGCTGTCGCTACCCCGTAGTCCTTCTCCAGTCTAGGCGCTTCACAGTACTCTAGGCTTATTTGTTCATTTGAAACGCAAAGGCTGCGGGCTGACACCGCACGATATCATTATGCGGGGGGTGAGGGGCAAGCCAGGGAACTAGGAGAAGGTTAACTTGGTGATTGGTAGCAGACTTACGAGTTTGACAGGGATAGAAATGACTGATAGCGAATCGGAACCTAGGAACTACTCGAAATGAATTAAGGTGGCTGCATAAGGGCTATAAGGTCACATGAGTCGTAACTGTCAGAGCAAGAGCGATGAATGACATAAGTGGAGAGCAACCTCTAACCAAGTGGCTACACATAGGTAGCCTACATCCTTGCAGGAAAATACATTTTGTTAACCAACAATTCATGGAGAGATTGTATCTCTTGTTTAGCATGGGGAGCCCATGTTATCTATGTAGATTTTGGTTACATGGTGATCCTTTTTCTCTTTCCATTCCGTACATCAGCCTTGAAAGCCAAGTATACATCCAACTTGGATTCTCCAGTTCCACAAGGACTGACTACCCTACCTTATACCATCTCTCCGTCCTCTCTTCTCCGGCCTCTTCATTACTATGAAAGATAACAAGATATGTTATTCTTGTGTTGCCGTTGCTGTATTGCTCCTCATCCTCATCCGCGGATGGAGAAGCCAGAAAATCAGCAGAGGCACCGAATCTACCTGGCAGGCTAAAAGTATATCATTCCAAATTTGCATTGGCTGCTGCTGTTTGTCTTCCCAAGATACAAGGCATGAATGTTGCTGAGATATGAACAGGTGAATCGGTTCACAGGTCATGCTCCTGCGACGGTTACGGTAAAGAGTGTAGCTATGGTGTGAAGCTCGAAGTTCAAGTCATGGTAGGATCTCAAACGAGCATTCATTCCCGGCAAGAACAGCTTGTAAAGACTCCCGAGCATTTCACGGCCCATCCTCGCTGCCTGGACGCCGAGAAACACAGCGAAGTCGCCATGGTTCCGTTCGAACAGCATGATGTCGAGGCGGTTATCCGAGATAAATTAAATCCTCTGTCACAGCAGTGTATTGCTGGAGATGCAAGAGACATGACTCTTGTTGTATTCATCTTCAAGCAGTCTGATAATGGCTGGCCAGGCGAGTGGTTCCATGAGTTTCGGGCAAACCCCGCATCCATTATTGATAGGATACTACACCATATCGAGATAATAGAACGAGAGATAGGGGTCGTAGTGGTAGAGCAAGAGAGCAAGGAGGCATGGTGACTTTGGACACAGCAATATAAAGCGCTGTCTAGGGTATTTGTACAAGACACAGCTCATACTGATTTACGTAAGGTCCCATAGTTTGTTATATATGATATATCGATACGTTGATCTTGAGTGTTGAATGTAGCAGCAAGAAACCTTTTGACGGCACACTTGCTTCTCCTACTAAAGGGCTCAGGTGGCGACGTTCTGCCATAAGCTGCTTTCCGGACATGTTGCTGCAGCTTCTTTTGCTCTTCACCTCAAGAATACCCCTTCGCTGCCTCTCTCAAGAACTGCCACCCGCGAGAAACTGTCGTCTTCCATGGACCGTTTTTCTCGGGCTCCGCCATCAGCAACCGGCACGGGCGTTTGAGCCGTAGATCTATCAAGATACGCTAAACTAAATGATGCCGCCTGAAATTGAGACCGTGTGTCTAGGCCTGGTCATTTTTAAACTTCCTATCGCTTGCAACATTCCGTTATGAAGCATCCTTCTCGGGAGATGACTAGCGTGATGTTGGGTGGTGCATTTCCTCCAAGTAACTGTTTACACTGCTATTCAATTTTCTGTATACTTTGTCTTCGCCGTTGCTTCTAGCGATTCGCCTAGGTTGTCTTGGCCGATGCAGGACTCCAGTCTTGAGATGCTGCACTTGGCCATGCTGCCGTGCGTAGCGAGGCATTGCAGACGGGTAATATCTGCTACCACTAGCTTGCCAGATGGTTGTCAAGCTTGCCTCGTTCCTCAACGCACCTGAACCCCTGTACTTTTGGCAGTGGGTCGTCTAGCAGGGGTAGTGAGGATCGTTTCAGCCAATTAGTGGCTCTTAGTCTCTCGATCTGACAAGGGTCTTGGGCTCCCCGCTGCCTACAGCAGCTTTTCAGCCAGTAACCAATTGATAGGCCGACTTGATCGGGGGATAACAGGGAATAATTCTTCAGTGACAAAAATTCAGGGGTTCATGTGTATTACCAAAACAAGGTGGGCGTTCCGCTTGGCCCGGACATTACATTTAGTAGCACGATGGACGTGGATCCTTGCATTAGCTGCCTGTGAGGAAGGCGCTATAACCAGCCGCTACGTAAGATCGAAATAAGCGACCTTGGGCATGGTAGCCATGGGATCAACCTTTCCTTTTTCTAGCCATTTACGTGCAACTGGCGTGCAATGGAGGTAATGCCGCTTCTTTTCCGGCTTCAAGGCGGCGACCTCCTCGCCTTGAGCCCCAGCGACTCTGTTGGCTCAAGACATGGCTGGTGCATTGGACAGATCAACGGTGACGAACCGTTGGCTCAAGGCAACGATGTGGGGAGCCGTCCTGGCTCCACAGAAATGAGGGTTTGGCCCACTTATCAGAGCCTCTTCCTTCAAGGACTAACTACCCGATCACGCTTGCGACCATCGAGATGAAGAACCAATGACGGCGGATAAACGCTAAATCTTTCACCACTAGCGCGAAATTGCTTGCAGGGGCGTCTTATAAGAAATTCTTCAGTGACAATACAGGGTCAAAGACTTTCTTCTGCTCTGCGCAGTACGACTAGCCATATTCTTCCCCCTTCATTCTCTGTAGTGCAAGAAAACAAGACAATAAAAGCAGCATTATGTAGTAGATAGATCGTGTACATAGTTGTCACCGAGGCACATTATCCGCTAGACAAACAAACGGGACTTGGCCGACTACTCTTGTGAGACCACCCACACGAAGCGTAGTGTGGCGCTTGTTATCATTAGATGTGATACAGCGTTCGTGTTACTATGATAGGTAATAATGCCGAGCACAATGTTGACCCCGCATTCCTACCTAACGATTGTCGTCATGTACAAACGTCAGAAGCCTAATAGATGTAACAAGAAAGGAAGTATGAACGCCTGGATAATGCCTGTCATTCGTCACACTATACAGTCGCCTACTTTTGCAATCAAGGTCTAACGGCGTCTCGGTTCATATTGTCAATATAAGTTAGCGCCGAACTCTTTTTTTCGTTGAACAATTGCCCTCGTAAAGCTTAACGCCTCCGAGTACCAGGTAAGCTCCACGAGGAAAAGAAGATTCAGGTCTTGGCCATTGCGGGACCTGCTAGACATGTCGGCCGCCTGCCGTTGATCCGCCACAGCGCCGGGTGCCAACGTCTCTATATGTCCTGACGTGGTGTCGCTTAGCGATAAACAAGTCTTGAGCTTCACACTGCTTCATTTATCTTGAAGCCTCGGGGTGTTTATCTACCATTTAGCGTTGCTGTATCAGGCGTACGTCTTTGACCTCTTGCATTGCTCCACTATCTTTACCGTAGGTGCAGTCTGCTCTACATGTCAACGTATGGTAGGTCTCAGATAGGTATATGTGTTTGGGAGTTACATCATGTTGATTCTCAAGGTCTGTGAGAGAATAGACCCACTATTGATGATATCTTCCTTTACTCGCACTCTACTATCACTGGGTCCAGGTCAGCCAGTCCCAAGTGGTGATGAAATGGCCAAACTCGGATCATCGTATTCACAAACACAGTTTGCTGGCCTGTCTGCTGAGTCGTCCACAGCTATACAGATACCCGACTGTATGTCTAGTGTACATACAGTTCGATTGTCACACGGGTTTGTGTGTTTCAATACCCCCATTCGTTACATATCATGTCAACACGATGTGAGTTAACCTTTTGACAGGACGGGCTACCGGATGTTCTACTTTGCTCAACAGAATCACTATGTCTTCAAATAGCTCGAGGGCTCGTTTGTCGATCGGTCCAATCTATCCCAGCTTTGCATAAGTGATATCCTAAAGTTCATACCGTTCTCGATCTAAGATACTCTTAGGGAGCGTCATGGTTAGACATATAGCCTTCTTGCCCTCTGGCCACAACTGGGTAAGAAAAGCCGATGGATGTTGGAAGAATGGTCAGGGAGTAAGTATATCAATTGGCTTGTCATATATTTTGTGACAAGTGCTGTTCATTTCTTGTTCAGACTGCCACAAGCAAGTATAGATACCCTCATGCTTTCCGAAAGCTCCGATTGAAGGCAAATGGCTGCCAAGATTTCTAGCCAAACTCGTCCTGAGTGAAAGTCATGCGGACGGCGGTCGAAGGTCAATGTTTGCCATAGCCCTCAGTTCCACCAAGTTAGCAGATCGGTTTGGCCGTCCGAAAGGATGGGTTGTTACATCATCATAACCACTTCCAAGTCAAACACATCTAACCTCCACAGTACCATTGACGCCCCAAATCGAGGGATATGCTTATAATGCAAGTCGACGCTCAGACCGGATATTGGTAAGGACAGAGGTAAACTGCCAATAAACCCATAACCTCATACTCTTTCTTTCCTGCCCGTTTACCCTATTCTGGAGCTGCATCCCGAAGAAATTATATACACATCTATCATTTGTAAACTATGAGTTCTCACTTCATGCAATATCAAAATGCGAGTGAAATAGAGCTTATCCTTCCTCAAAGGTACTGAACAGGTTCTGAGGCGCTGGATGGCCAATATGACCTGAGCTGCTAGCCATACAGTCAAAACTTACCTCACACGACAAACGGATATACTTTATCAGGTGAATCCTCCCCATACCTAAGTGAAGAGTGGATGACGAGACTTTTACTGATATTTTACGACAAAGTCGCACCTAATCCGATCGCGATATCGCAGACGTTGGCATGCCATTGTGCTCTTTGCCTACGGTCCAGCTCCACGCCTACTGCGGCATCTTGCGATCTTTGTGGCCAACAGAGAAGTATGCAAAACCCACTTTGGTGGTGGCAGCAACTGCGATTGATACATATTCAGCTGTGTCGTGGATACGAGGCAATGCCGCCGGAGGTGACTATCTCTCCAAATGCCCGGACATTGAACCATCGGAGCCAAGTGACCCAGCATACTGGGCAGCCTGCGCATGCGGGCATGACAGACACCTCATGTCTCAGGATCGAGTCTCAAGTGCCTCTTCAACTGCAGAAGTCCCAGTTGTCTTTTGTCAGGCAGGATCATTATCCACGAGACGTCGGAGAGCTACGGGGCCCTGCAGAGACTCTAAACCTTAGCTCACGAGTCACGATCCACTGCGCCTACATAAACCACGAGGCTAGCTGCCCAAGTTTCCCGATTACCACTCAATGAACTGCTTAGAATAATCCTACATAGACTCAAGTTCGGATGAGGTCAAAACTCACAGCGAACATGTCGAGATTGTACATCCCCCGATATCATCACACACGTCGATTCGACATCACGTACTTCCTTCGGCTCAGACTTCAAGACTAAAGACTGAGGGACCAGACTTGAGAGGGCTAGATGAGTCCAACAGTGAGCGTAGCGACAAGGCCGAGCTGGAAGTCCAGGTCTGAGATCTGATGTAATAGTTGGAGATCAATAGGGCCTCCGTAATAGTATAGCGAAGCTTACATGATACCCTGGCAGTCTTATCCTTCAACCTACACTAAGAATTTTGCACGATTCCCATGTCAAGTGAAAGCAGGTCAAAGAAAACGCTCTGATCACTTCCTAGATCTGTGGGGATCATGGAGACCAGCGGCACCCACTGTGATAATATTTGGGAAATTTCAGTGGGACCTCTTCTCCTGGTCTCTCAGGACTGTGTATCGTAGGATTAGTACTACAGAAGCGCTGGCAAACCTACCGTTTTCAACCGCTACTGTCCATCGTACTAAAAGTCTCGACTGAGGCAGCAAGTTTGTCCCTCGGGGAATGTATGTAGAGTTCTCTTCATGTGTCCGACGTGATCATCATCAGATAGGCTTGTAAACTTATCTTGGGCAATTCTGTTGTGTAGATGGTATACAGCCCCGGACTGACTTTGCTAAGAGTGTTGTTTTGAGACAATAGACCCCCACAGCCGATGGCTCACATCACCCGCCTCGCGCGCGCTAATCAAGGCTCTAGAGATGACGTAGGTAAGACTATCCAGAATACAAGGAACTTACGTCTCATATCAGCACTAAACTTAAATGAAGAAGGAAGGAAACGACCTAACGGATGTTTGGCAAATGCGTTGGTCGAGGTCATCAGTCATAGATGAGTCAAACGCCACAGCAAAAGGAAGCAACGCGACAGGAGCGCCTTGTAGCCAGTGTAGATAGGAAGGTACTCTAAGTGGGTATTTCAGCCGGAGCAGAAAATGGCTTGCCAAGATGTGAATTATCCACACCCCCATCCTCCCGGCCACCCATGCTAGCCATGCAAACAAAATGGCCCCTTGGAATGCTACACAATGAAGAAACGAAGCGACCTTCCTGCTTGGGGCTGCCAAGCGGCTCTTCTTCCAATGAGCGCGTACCTGGTCGGGGCAGGCGATATTCCCGGTAGCAAGTGTCTCTGATGCGGTTAATTTTTGGTTCAAAGGGTTCGCAGCCAGACAACACACTAGCAGACAAATGTCTAAGGGTATATTGACGGATCAGGTGAAGGTCCAACGTGACAGTATTTCAGTGCACAAACTTTCTGTACCTTTGACCGTTTACGATGCCGATCAGGTTGCTCAAGACGTATTTGGTCATTGTGTAACAAAAGTCTCAGTACCATCATCCAGTTTCGAGGGAAATCGCTTCTGAGAATCAAGGAAAACAGCAGAGTTCTCAGATATAGAATTGTCGAGGTATAGCCTGTTATGTAAACGTTCAGCACCTGGTTGTCATTGCGTAGAAAGCAGGTTCTCAAATACAAAGTCGATCAACATCTGGAGCGCACGAACAGGGCGATCGATGTACGCACGCTATTTAGTGGTAAGAATTGCTTAATTGATTGTGATAAAGGAAAACCACTCCAGAATCAAACTTTAACCACCCGAATCTAGCTTTAAGGAGTTCCGCCTCCCAAGCTTCGACGTGGGACCTACTCTTCACCGTATCCCTCATTACATGATAGACTACTTACAGGCAAATCTAGCAACCGGGAACTTATATAAGGAACCTCTGAGACGTCGACGGCACGGAACCGGGAATTCTCTGTCGGAAAGCCCCTTTCTAAATTGTCATCAGCGAAAGGCTTACTCATGGGTCGCGGAGCGTATGATACAACAGGCGCACCGAAGCCACCACCGAGGCCAAAGCCCACGAAGACTCAAGGATAACACTTTAAAACGGTAAGAAGTTGTACCCTAATGGTACTTCCAAAGTCTGATATTCATCACTAAGGTGCTCCAATGTAGCCTCCCACAGATGTATATCATTCATATCAAATAAGGGTTTGAGACGGCAACAGACAATCACTCAGATACTATACATATCTGCGTATTACAAGACCTCTTCGTGTTAGGAGAAAGTTTCATAAAGCAAAAATACGTTTTCCCCGAGCAATTACCGTCGAGCATCGTGGTTGAGCCTTGGTGATGACCAATTGACTCAATAGTGACTGATATCTCTTTTTATGTCTCGCGGTCTCTCTCTTGCTAATATCAACTGGCGCCGGCTTTTAATTCTCACATTTTTGAGCAGAAAGTTTATGTCCGCTATCAATGATTACGAATGCCGAAGTGAACGAATTGCTATTTTCTCCGTTCTTACGTGCCTCGCGATGCCGAGGTTGGTATGAAACAGGATATGATGTCGTCGACAGGTAGAGGCGCCAATGGGGTGGAATGACTTGACAACATGCCAGCCCGGCGCAATGATACACTTCAGCATCAACATACGGTAATGACAGGCCAATCACTATGTCTCTTACAAGGTATCCCTGCAGTTCAAACCTCATGCGAGACCATGTTAAGCGCTCCACATGTCTCAAGTTGCATCCTCACGAAAAGCCAGCAACAAACAACCTCCCTCAACTTCCATCCAATAAAGCTGCATATGAAGTTAGAAAACTTATCTTGGCCTGTAAGCAAGACGCCATAAATATCGGAGGCGCCAATTTCTTGTTTGCAATTGGCCAACGCACTCATCACCTGATAGCGATCCGTCAAGCCAGTGCATGGCGTAGAACATTAGTAGTATACTGATGGATTCTATGCCGGGATTATGGACCTTGCGTCCGGAGCCAACATCTCTTGAAATCGTCCCTGAAAGACGTTTCAACGTAAGAGCCATCGAGTAAATTGTATTGTCCACCAAATTTCGCTGTACATCGTCCTTGCGATAGATAGACACCCTCACTCGTGGCTTATGACTCATATTTATCAACACTCACTCCATGGCGAAGTAAACCTTTGACCGTGTCGAGAGTAGCCGAACCCTATTGGCGTAGACGACAGTACATGCAGGTTGCCTTAGAGTGCCTGCAGGCTAGCAGCTGTCCTTATACCCTGATTGGCTGGCCCATGAGAACTGATCTCTGACACTTCAGATTACCTTAGTGTAACCATGTGGTTTGCGTTATGTGCTTATAAGGACGTAGCTGCACAGGATTTGCAAGCTATAATGCTAGCATCCACCATAAGGCCATTCAACCTCGATCCCTTGGCTGTTTACTACTACAAAAGCGACATAAGGTGCAGTTAAACTGTGAAAGTGCATATAGATAACGGTTCGGAAACTCAAGTTCTAGTAAGTGTCAGAACTTATCAATCCAATTCATACCTTACAATCTTGCCCCCGCATTCCATCTCTTGTCTACTGTCACTCACTAACCAACATGTATGCAGTAAGACAGCCGTAACTTTTAGTGCCTCTTTGAGTCCCTATATCCCTTTACACCACTCTGTAGGCTCACGAGCCCTGAACCAAACAGGTGGCAAGAGAATAATAGCTTTACATGTATGAACCAACGCGGTCCACTGAGTCATTGCTCACTTTGGACTAAGGGAGACTGGGGAATCCCAAACAAATACAACATGCAAAATATTCACATCTGCGGACTATCTTCACTCAGAACGTCTGAAGATCCTTTCATGGGCTTCAAGTCTGGCTTGGAAACCTCCCCTGTCACAGCTCTCGAATTTGGCTGCCACTGCCGAGCATCCATTGAACAGGACCACGAGTCACCGTTACATCAAGACCCCAGAGCTTTATCTGGTTTGGCGAGTTTTGATGGCACACAAAACATGCAACACAGAATGGATAACTTGGGTCACCTTATTGCCAAGGGCGGCTCTATAGAAGAAGCCATTCTAGCCCTAAAACGATCAGCACCTTCTGTCAAGAGTTGCCGAAAATCATCCAATCTGGGAGGCTTTAGGGTGACCCAGGGATCCCGTTTAACAACTGCGCTATCTATAAAGGCCAACCCTCGGATTGGTGCAAGTCGAGTCCTTAGCGATAATCGTAGGACGATGGTCAAGCAGAGGCCTTTATTAACTTCACTAACCTCCCAAACGAGGGAGGACCTGCATATGAGCTTACTAGAAGACGGTCTCTGGCATAGAGCCGTTGAGGGTCACAAGACTCGGCCTGTTCACTTAAAGCCTGTCTATCAGTCTACCAAGGTCACAGTGAAGCTTATCATCGACCCCAAGAATAGAGGACGAATTCAGCTGGAACAATCCGATGACGATCAGCCATCCTCTGGATATGAACCTGTGACCAATCTTGGCAGTGACAGATCGCCCAACAGCGCGATCTTCCAAGTGCCATAGAAAGGCGTAAGTCGACTTACGGCATGAAAAAGCTGCATTGGTCTCTTGCCCCGATAGTCTCGGAAGCTAACTCTCAATATCACTTTCAATCTATCACCACGCCAAACCCTTATCCAGTCTGACGTCCATGCCGGACTTTCTCCCCGGAGGCATTGCAAGCCTCACAAAGATGGCTGTTTTCACTACAGGCTATTCAGGCTGATCAGCCTTTTTCTCAACTGTGTCGCATAGCTACAGATGCTTTTTAGAGACACGTGTGTGAGGGGCGTGATGTGAACCATCAGCTGTACGGTCTATAAACTCAAAATAACACTCTTATCAAAGTCGGTCCGGGCAGTATACCAGCTACCCAATACAATTGCCCAAGATAAGCTTTATAAGCCTATCTGATGAAGATTACGTCTGACGCATAAAGAGAGCTCTAAATACATTCCCCAAGGGATAGAATGGCTGCCCCAGTCCCCCATAGTAGCCCTCCAACTCAACATCATCAGAAAGGTTGGGGAGTATTGAGTCACAAGGTGGCGAAAGATCGGTCATAACAAAGTAATTTCAACACAATGTCCTTGCCGAACGCCATATCGGCAGTTATACTGCTTGCGGTAACCAGTGGTACACAATTGTAACTCTAAGTTGGGCGCCAGTAACCGCATTAGAAGCTTCACCCCTCGCGTCTACGTTGCTGATTTTTAGGGACTTTTGAGAAGGAGCGTGCAGGAGATATTCCATCCACTATCACCAAGGAAGTCAAAAAATACACAGGTGTTCTCAAGAATCCATTGCTACAATTTCCTTCGCTCAGAACTTCATACAGCAGTACAAGACATTAATAGGCGAGCAGCCCTGGAAGAATATACTGGCGTTCTGTGTGCACTATGGCTATTCACGTAATGTAATAGAGTCGGCGATTGCTGTGGATATCGAATGATGCGCCGTCACAAACACAGCTTCACATATTGGTCTTTCGTGGCTTAAATGGCAGTATCCTGTGCCAAAGCGGTACCCTTTCCGTGTACCTGCCTAGCTGTGGTGCCAACAGTTGCCCGTAGGCGACGAATACTTGAGCGCCCGGAGGCACACCACCGGGGACGCAAGTCAGGAGGATCGACGATACAGCAGATGGGCAGAATAAGATGAAGGCAGTCGATGCTGTCTAGCGGGTGTGTCGTTTTCCATCACAATCTTGTCCCGGCTTGGCAGACGTAGCAAAAGATACTTATCCTGAATCCGAATTTACGAACCAACCTGACAGCCCACGGCATCATCGTTTTGCCTCGTGCAAGTCCGTCAGCCGTCTGCTTGGAATAGCTGGATATTGGGCATTGATTGGGCCACAAGTGCTCCCGGGCGCGCTGTATTTCATGCCTCCTCATCCTCCTTCTCTTCTCCTTTTACCCCTTCTTCTCCAAAGCGCGGCGGATGCTTTGTCAGTTTTGTCGTCAAGCTTCCCTCGATCGACCTGACCCAAGAACTGTATTTCGGTGACACCATAATGATTCTGTCCGCATCTTCCCTCATCCGGTTATGACAAGCTACGTTGCTGACCTTCATGCCTTGGTAGTTACATGACTTTGGCTTCCCCCAACCCATTGTCCAAGGCCTGAGCCAATACCAAATCGATATCAAATTAGAGCGCGCTCTCACTTGATTATATTGTCAAAGCTGCTAAATTCCACTGGTGCTAGCCCCAAGCAGTTGTGTAAGATGGTTGTCAAAAAAATAGATACTAACTAGACCTTAATAAGGCAGCTTACTCGATGAGTGATTCTTTCGTGGCTTCACTTTAGGCATTATATCGTCGCATCCGATCAAGAACCAAGGGGTAGTTATTGACAATAGATGGCTCAAGATATCTAGAAACGGAGACGAGAGCATATTGATAATCTTCATTCGACTAGTAATGGCTCAAGATAGTTCTAAAGGCAACAGCACGGCTCAATTCAATCTTATGTGGATAAATGCATAACTCTATACGCGTTAGCAGTTGACTTCCCAAACCTTTCCCTAGGAACCGTGGGATCGATCAGCATCTCACAATACCACGCTGGATACAACTCGAACTCTAGTTTTATGTTCCGATATCCGTCTTGCTGCTCCCTACTACTACCATCTCTTCCCAACTTACTCAGTTCTTTTTTGTACCAAAATATATATATATACATTCATAAAACGTCACCAGAAGTGTTATAGCGATGATACGAGTAAGTCTACTTGTCAACTGGCTCTCTAAGGAGACAACGCTTGGGTTGGCGAGTCGTCTAATGGAATCTTCCACTGTTATGTTGTCGGTCAGAATCGATGTGGTATATATCGTCGGTACAATGTTTGGAACAAACGACTCCCAAACTGCTATTGGCTATGCTTAACTATCTGTTATCATTCGGTAAACTATTATATGGCCGATATATCTGCTGTCTATGGCAGTGGGGGCTCAATGACTCAAGATGTCCTTGATGCTCATGGTAGAACCTCGTTCGGCACTGGAAACTACGGCAAAAGTCTGCGCACCTCGTCTCTGAAGCGCAAGCGTGTAGTAGTTCGACCCGACAATATGCAACATGCGATGGTAATACTATCGCCAGATGAGTTGTTGACTGAGGAGGGAAGTGGGATGCTCGAATTATATCAATCAAGCTATGGTTTCTATGAAACAGCTTGACGAGCTGCTGAAGACTTCTGGAGGGGTGCCTGAAGATAAAGGCCAATACGGTCAGGACTATGGCCCTCCCCATCATCTGGCTTATTGGCCAAGGATATATCAGCTTTCTCGACATCCTATCCTTCGTACGGATCCGGAATTACTAATCTCCAAATTCTAAAAGCGTTCCCCTGGACATGACAGAACCGGCGCGTTGGGAGCAATAGAAAGCGGTCTTTGTTTTGGAGTTGGATCCACCCCTAGCGACAGGGAATACAACATAAGCGAGGCTGGATGATCTGTCAGCTGGATGCGAGAGATCGGCCGATAATGGTTGTCACTATCCTTATTGGACCAGAGACGTAAGGTCAGATCTTTATTTTCTTCCATGCCAATTAGAGCTGAGTTCCTACGGTAGTTCAGGTTTGATCGACTTTCAAGCCCCCCGCCGGCCCCACCCATGGAACGGCCGTGAGACAAGCCTGGTAGCCTGCCAGGCCTGCGACGTAGCTGCAGTATGACTAAATATTCACCATCACTGATCGAATTGAGATGCTCCTGGTAAAAAATAACATCTTTCAGACAGGTTGCAGAACGTTTGCCAATAACGCCCGCGCTACTGATTTCTTTGGGATTCCATGACTTGGCCCTATTTCACTGTCGCGATCGCCATGCTCGTTAAGGCACCTCGTTTCCTTCAGATCACCATATGCATCCCGCTCTGTTTGGTTCTTTTCAACTTGGGGTAATTTCCATAACGGTCAGCTGCATGTATGACAGTCGGATAACTTTATGATGTAAGCGAATTCTCCCCCCCCGCCTACCTAAAGGTGACCGTTTAAGCGACAGCCGTTAATAAAAGAGACACATGGTGCTCGGCCTTATTTGATTACAATGGATAGCGATGTGGAAACACGCCAGTCGGCCGCCTGTAGACTAAGTCTAACCGGCTTTTTCAACGCTTGATGGTCCCCGACCCGAAAAGTCGGTCCATATTTCACCAGCCAAGCACGCCACCCACTTCTGGTAGTGAACACATGTTTATACATCCATTAGCTTTCAGTAGTTCGCACGTAACGGTATCGATTGGTTGGATCCCTCTCCACGGTCAATGGGGAAGAGTTCCGCGTATAGGTCGCAGGGGTCTGTTTTGGTAATTCTTTTCTTGCTAGACACCTTATTGTCTTACTCAAGGAACATTGAAGTGTCGTTGCTATTCCCAGCCTTAACCAGGTAGCGATCGGAATGTCGTCGTAGACGATGAGAAGAGTGGTGTGACAGGAACGCCCTAAACCAGACCGTTGCACCTCTGTAAGTCTCTGTGCCTACATGCTATAAAGGTGGTTAAAATAAATTATTGATCCCCGGAACCTTTCGACGCGGGGCCGGCAAAAACCCCTTGGGGTGAGGAAAAACGGCTGGAGTGGGATTATGTTAGTGGGAGATCAGCGATTTTCGGTGTAAGCCATTCTGCTGTTTCTCTATACCCTATAGAAACCTCGGCACTACACTATGTCAACACCAGGAAAGTATTTTAAAGTAAAATCGATTATGGCAGGGCGAGGTCAAACCTGCCGCATCTCTGAATTACTCACGCTGGGGTGTTGTTATATAGCCTCAAGGCTGAATGGGTGTTCGAAACTACCTAATGGAGAGAGACTATGTGTCGTCACAGGAAATCACAAAGCCCGCTTAACCACAAACAACGAGTTTCAAGTAGCGCGGTCATTCTCCACAGCTGTTTCTATGCTGATGTATCGATATCTTGTCTACATCCGGCCTATCGTCTTTTTACGATCCTGCGCAAGTGTTTTCAGCATGCTTATAGCGCCGTGTACCGTACACCTTGTCAATCCGCGTCATCAGACGGCCCTTGTTCTTGCCAGGTCTCGTTCAGCGTTGCATCGCTCGCGCGACCTGTCCATTGCAAGCGGTTGTAACGGCACACACAACCACCCATCGAGAATACATGAGCTTGTTGTATAGACACGTCATTTTATGTCCCTGGTTCAATACCACCTCTTGATAAGGCGTAAGTTGCTGTCGACACGAAAGGATAGCAGGCTATTATATACAAGGTATACGAGTGAGGAAAAAGTACCAGTCGTCCCTAATGATATGGCATGAGAGCTGCCTACGTTCAAGCTCCTCCAAGCTGTCTCAACCCAACTTCTTGAGCACGGTTACCAGCCTGGGAAAGGCTTTGATTTCTATCCGTCCTTGTTTCAATTGTGACTATCCCCCGTCGGCACAGAGGGCACACGATCCTCTGGATCCCGGCAGGTCGTTGGGCCCCTTATATCAGGAGAGCTGCCTCGTCCTTTGCAGATTCCTTATGAACAGCTGAAATATGGTTTCCCAAGTCCATTCGGTTATCAAACAATACAGTTGAGATGTGATCATCTCTGGAACACATTGAACTTTTCCAAGTGTGACATCCACTGGGAAGTCGATGAGTACATTTTGCCAAGGGATTTGCGATCTTCGAAGTTGCAGATATATGGGCAAAGGTCCCGTATCACGTGTGCCCTAGACTTGTTAAGGTGAACACCTTCATCTTTCTCGGAAGGGTTCACAGAGCGGAGCAGGGATAGGAACGTGGCACGCCTGTATCTCGTCATCAAGCCATATTACGAAGTGTGGCGGGCTTGCACATGGGCCGTGATCTATCCATGTCCCGTAAAATGGAAGGCCATCCTTGCTTCGCTGATCGGTGGCCACGACTATAAACTCAGCCGCCAATGATTTGCAAACTAGGAAAAAGTAAGGTGGCCGGGGCATCATCGGGTCCCGCCACGTTCAATCCATTGTGTTAAACCTGAAGTGTATTTTCTAACCTTGTGACTGACTCATAAACTCAATACCGCCACAACCTTCCGATCAGGGAGGGGTGTTGGTAGTGTTGAGCTAACCTTCCTTGGCCGACGGACTGGAGGCACGTTCTTATACGCCTCCAAGGCCGACCAAAGAGTCATCATCTAGGTTTTTCTCTTTTCAGCCCTGTGCTGTAGCAATTGGTCAGACATCTTGGTATAATGTCTAAGTTGTGAGCTAGAAGTGTTATTTGCCGCTGAGACCTGTGGCTGAGAGCTTAATCCGGCCGAGACATGATAGTCACGTTCAATCTTCACAATGCCGGTCATCTCCGTATTTCTTCTGGCTTTCAACCAGGCGGGTACTATCCTCAAACGGCCTCCCTATTTACACTTTTGTTCTGCTCCACCTGCGGGTATCTGCCTATTTCATCATTCATAAATACCACCTCACCCCACGCCTCTTCTCAACCAGAGAATCTCAGCTTACACCTTCAACCATGGACGCAAAACTCACCATCGCCGACAACTTGGGCCGCGGGCTCACCAACGGTATCAACTTTGGAACTCACAGGTGGAAGGCTATCATGCTAGGCTATGTCTTCGTTATCTCTATCGGCAGCGCTCTCCTCTACTTTCACGATGGTCTGTCTCCTTCTTTTTTCCTCAACTCCCCTCTGTGCCTCTCTACTCTTCCCTATCCTCCTTACCGTCACTGACCAACGCCATCAGAACAACAACCCTCCCTCCATACTCGAAGCTGGGGCGGCTTCGACGAACGCCCCTTCACAGAGAAGTGTTACCGCCAAGAACGCACCGCCATGATCCTCTCCCTCCTCTTTGGGATTCTCGGCGTCGATCAGTTCTACGCCCATCACTGGCCTCTTGCCGTATTCAAACTTCTTACAATTGGCGGACTGGGTGTCTGGTCGTTTGTGGATATGATACTTTGGATTGTTGGAGGTGTGTATGGGACACCTGGATGTCCTGGAGGTAGTTCTAAGGGATGGCAGTACTAGGGCTTGGGGTGGGATGGAGAGGTAGTGGCAGCAAGCCGTCACTTGTCATCCTTTGCTGGTGAATTAAGATGCCCAAGCAATCTCCACAGTTGAGTATCTTGCCTACCTGACCCAGCATTCTCTGATGTGGATTTTCCCGCATATCCTGAGACCAGAAGGGTGAAGCAGCAATAGTGGGATCTCATTTCTATATCGCGGTTACATGGCTTACCAGCCAACGAACAGCACCTATAAACTGTAGAGAAGTTCATGGCAACAACAGAACAGCTATACTCTACTTTATCAAAATGTCCATCTATTTTGCTCTTGCGCCCAGCATCCCAACCATAACTTCATAAGTGATGTTGAATGTCCAACTCCGTAAGATATCAGACCCTTCGAACACCCCAAACTTATCCTTGGTATCTTCACGCCACTGTACCTCAACGGGATCCCACAAGCCTAATTTTGGGCCTACAGCTACAAATCGCTGCTTTAAATCTCAGATGATCAAAAGCTCCAGGCATCCAGGCTCACTAACAAGTCCATTTTCGGACACAGATACCGAGTAGATATATGTTCGAGCGATGCCCCATATAAGCCACCATCCGAGACCGTTCAAAGAAGCAGAAGTAGTGATGATCACCAAACCCGGACGCTGCGATCTCACGTCGCCTCGGGCCTGGAGACCCGTCTCTCTACTCTCTTGCCTCCTTAAGGGACTAAAACGGCTGATCGCACGCCATGTAGCCTGGACAGCTTTTCACTTCAGCGTCCTGCACCCTCAGCAGGTCGGAGCGTTCCCCAAGAAGTCGGCGACTGTGATAGGGTTGAGGGGTCAAAAAGAGGCTTCAGCCTCAAGGCCACAAAGGTAAAGAACACCAAAAAAACACATACAGGGCGAAATACTCCTCGCCCTCACTGTTGCCTAGGATCTTGCTTTTGACTGAAAGCTAGATATCCTGATGACTGACTCCAGAGGTGTACAAATAAGTGGCTGCCTGCTGCTCGTCCGTGAGGATGATCAGGCTCAAGGCACACAAAACACCCAGAGCTGGTGGGATCAGTCGACCGATTGGAGATTCGGTCGTAGTCAGGACTAAGTTTCCAGCTAAATAAAGCTTCGTTGAATGAGTCACAAAGGTTTTGAACACAAAGGAGAAAATATCCATAGTGGTATGTACCTCTATTGGCGAGATGGTGCGATGGGGTGCGGCAAATGGCATCTCTTTCGACTCAAAGAAGTCATGCACTTCTCCTGCAGCAAACTCAGGACTACGCCGCCATCACGTCACGGACAAGTCAAAAAACATACTGAATCAGCTCTGCGCTTCTAGGCAGCCTGTTTTGAATCCAGAGGTAAGATGGTGGCAGCCAAAGATCACCAGTCCGATCCTTGTGGCATCGCCCTCCCTGTTGTTTGCTAGTCGGAAAAGGACAAGATGCTCGTCAACCTTGTCGAACAGGTCTGACACAAGCTCCCAGAGCAACCTACAGTCTCTGACTGACAGATTCAGGAAAGGCCAGTTGTTCTCATAGTCGCGTTGCAGTTGGAGGCTGTTGGCAATCCTGCCGCTTGGAAGAGTCATTCTTGTGGTTTGTGGTTTGTAAGATATAAGGAAAGGTAATGCACATCCGCAGGACAGACCCTGCGATGCGGATAGTAGTGCAGGTGGGAGTTCCCCAGAGAGCAGTCAGAATTGCCTGGGTGGCTTAATTGGTCTAGACTCATCAGGCAGCGGCCGCGGCTCTTACGGAAGAGGTCCTCAACCCGACTTTTGTGGCGGATAATATTACCCCGATAGATCGACAATACCTCAATACCTACGGGACATCAAACACAAGAAAAGGCATCTTTGAGACCAATAGCTATAGCAACACAAACTTCCTCGGAAATATATGGAAAACGCAACAAAATCTACGACAGCTCAATCTCCAAGAATACTGTGCTCGCTAAACCTCCAGGATGATGAACAAAGTGGCAGGGGTACAAGGAAGAACAGACCCCTAAGAGCAAGTCTTGGGAATAGGTACTTCAAGGTTTACTTCACCTGAATCTAGGCATGAGGATCAGGCTGTGCATCAGTTTCTGATACCGATCTGAGCCCCTATGCGTCATTGGGCACTGCTAGCTTAGCGAACAGCATTCACAAGATTTGCCGGTAGCTACCTTTTAGTTCTTGTCATGTACCACGATGGCGTTCTTTTTAATATTGGGAGTCCCTGAGCGGCAGCCCTATGGAGGTCGTGTGCCTGATACTGCAATGCTTGGTACAAGGCATACGATGTGTTCCTTGTGTCCAGGACAAAGCTGGAAAATAACCTGCGAAACAGGCCGACATTGAGCTCATTTGGGATTGTTCTATATATCCATATTGCCGTCTTACCTGCTGTCCAGGTCTATCTTAACGTTATACTTTTCGGGGACCTCAAATTGGCGAGTTTTTTCATTCCAGAGAAGCCAGTTACCTGAGGATGCAATCCTGTATCCAAGAGACAGGATGCGGCTCTTGCGCTCTTCCGAGACAGACGGCAACTCAAAGTACTTCTCATCTTCGTCTATCTTGCCATTACTGAACCACCCGTTGGGGAAATAGTCCTCGGCGTAGACCAGGCCTCGCATGGCAAAGTCCTCGGGCAACGGATGCGGGAGCTGGTCCTTTTCCGGCAGGCGGAAGTCGCCACGGATCTCATACCCAGCCTCGCAGGAAAGCAAGAGGGTGTTCAGCATAATGGAAGTTAGTTTCCAGGGATACGCGTCCTGCAAATGGGAAATAGCCGCTGGATACTGTGTCATGTGGTTCATGAAGACCAGGATGGAATGCACGAAAGGTAACGTATTGGGGTCTCCCCAGCGATAAAGAACTCGCAAAATCGTACGGGTTGCAAAGTCAAGCGCAAGCTTAAATATTTCGTCAGGGGTGGCCTCAGAAATTGTGTTCCCATCCATGGCGACGTCAGTCTCTTCGGGCTTCTTTGACATGGCCCGCATAAGAACATTAGACTCGGCACCGTAGCCGAGCAGAGAACATGACAGAGCAATGGCAATATAGTATCTGCTAGAGTTAGTGTAGTCCCAATAACAACCAGAATATCTGAAGTAGACATTGACCAGTATCTCTCCATGATCCAACGCCTCTTCCAGCGCAGGCTCAGAACCAAACTAAAAGCCGTCAGTTTTCAACCGGTGCCCCCAAGCCACACTCCATTTAATAGCAGGTCCGAAATACTCGCAAGAACGCATTGGGAGGTACTGTGAGCATAGTCGATAAGAACCTCATCTCGTTTTCAGTCCGATGATGATGGAGGCACACCGGCGTGGTCCTTATCAGTTCCACAGCTAGGGGGATGAAAAGGTGGTATCGCCGAATGCTAAACTTTAAATGAGTCAGGTCTCACCACTGATGAGTGCTATGTAATTCTTAGCAGTGATGCTTAGTTTCTCCTTCATCCCCCAAAAGGTTTAGCCAGCGCAATAGCCGCTGCCACCAATCAGTGAAATCGCAGAGGATTGCGAAGCTGCCAGTAACTCCTTTGCGCGCGAGAACGTTTTCTACGCCAGGCAAACATAACAGCCTTCTATCGACATTAGGCTGCAAAGCTATTTCATCTCTATCCAGTATCCAGAAAGAGTGTTATACAGCTTTGGCTGCGTCCCGGATGCTAAGCTCTTGACGCTTCATCTCGCCATGGCCTGCAGTTATGCCAGAGCTCTTGCCGTAGGCTACCTCCAAGACAGACCTAGCCTCTTCCAAAAAGGCTTTCAAAAGGCCTCCAATTACTTCAGACTGCGATTTTCTATCCTTCTTCTTTTGCCTATGGTATATCCCCTGGCTGACACGATGCAAGCAGGACAGACATGCAATGTGCTCCATGAAAACCCCCCTAGATAGAGAGTCGATTTCGAAAGTACTAAAAGTTTCCAGCCATCATTCCATGGTCATGTCAAAGAGTTCGCCTGCATATGACTCGGCAGATTTGCGAATGGTCTGAAAGTATCGGGAAAGAGGGCCTTAAGCGTTTCCTCATATCCGGGAGCTTTCAAAGCCAGCTTAAAGATACCTATCTCAAATGAGAGCGGTGTTTTGTACTTCAGAAACCCGACCTGCATCTTTGGTTTGTTTTTGGCCAAGGCATGCAACCCATCATCATTGACAGCAATGATCTTCGTAGGACTTGGATGCTGAAAGTCGCATTTCAACGGCAGCACCAAGCCTATCTTTCCATTCAGGCAGTTCGCAAAGGGCCTTGGAAAGTGCATGCTCGGGCTTCAAGCAGCTTGGGGCACTTAGTTCCCAGAGCAGATAGCGCTGTAGAGGCTCATTCTCGTTACCCTCCCTGGCAGACACACGGGCACGAATGTCGCGAGTCAGTCCACATTGGTATTCATCAGCAATGCGAACTTCCAGCAAATTACTGATTCGCCCTTAAATGCTTTTCGTGACCAGCTCTCTCCTTTTCATCAACCTCTCTTCGAAATCGACAGACAAAACTGTCACATCGCTGTCCTTAACCATTAAGCACCGATTCTGCAGTGCCGAACGCACTCTGACACAGTAGTTGGTCGGCCACCCATCAACAGCAGCGGAGCAATCCGCGAATCAGTCATTAATCCTCCTAGAAGACAGACGCTTATACTCATCACCTGTGCTTCCTGGGATTTCCAGTCGCTGTTTCTCGCGGTTGACCTCACCCGATGTTCCGTCTGCCTGGCAATCTTTTACTACCAGCGCGCAAAAGTACACTCTTACAAGGATAACGAAAGGAACTTGAGCCACTGATAGGATTTAGCATCTCGCTACTTTGTAATGGCTTGGGAGCGTGCAGCAATATGTAGATAAAATATGGCGGGGTCAAGAAAGGGAGCTCAGAGCACCAGCCATGCCTAAGGGGACATAATCAGAATCAACATGTCAAGATCCGGAACCGTCGTCTGTTCCTCAATAGCAACGTAAGTCGCAAGAACTCGAGACGAGTCGATCAGTGTATGGAGTAACAGTAGGATTACTCACAAGAACAGGTCTACGATTGGCTTACATCGCGCGCCTTACACGTTATCCGGGTCTACGATAGGCCAAAGGGACGGTACTGTTGCAACCAACTTATGGCATGCAGCACCTGCATCGCTTATTCTATCCATCATCTCGGCCCACTTCTGCGTGAGCTGTGGTGTATATTTGCTAGTGCCCCGAGGTGTAGACCTGCCGTTTATGTCTAGAAGTCTCGACATATTGGTTATATTCTCTGCTTCAAGCAAGAGAATATTGCTTACTGGAGCGCGCAGTTAGCCCACAGGTCCTGATCACGTCTAACTCAACCACTTAATTTGCTTAAGGCTCACATACAAGTTGAGGCTACGCAGCTGGAAGCTTGTGGTGCGCCACGTGTGCCCAGAGCGCCGCGGCCTTTTCGGTAATCCTCACGACGATTTCCAGAAAGTCAAGGAAGTCCAACTGGGCTGGCGTGGGGAAAGGCCCAATGTTATCAGGTCGCTCGTCCTCCGCACTTGTTGTTTCTTTCTCCTGCTCAGTTGTTTCTTCAGCCGGTTGCACTTTGTCTTCCAGTTTCTGCCGTTCGCTTAGCTGCTCCTGTATTTTCCTTCAAAGACTGATATGAGTCCGATGATTCTGCTTCTCCCGCTCTGACGCGTGCTATGGCCTCATCCAGTTTGTTGCAGATATGCGTTCGCCGGTCATTAGGTAACTTGTGTATAAGATCGGGAATCAGATTTGTCGCCCTTTGGAAATTACAATGCTAGGGTTGCCCCTCGGGGTCTAAGCCATGATTAGCTTTATATCACCATCCGCTCAACGGCCAAATCTCGGTACATAGACTCCGTGTCGGCTGCCATTAGAGGCCTTGAAACTGATATGAGCTATCTCTGAGATATTATGCCGGGTGGAGCATCTTGGGACTACACTATGGCGGAAACTATTTTTCATTGACTCAAATCATCAGCCACCGGCAAACTATACTCATAATAAGGCCCCGTTAACGCTGGGACTTGATACTTCATAAGAGGAGGACAGGGCTATATTGCCAGGAATGGGGCTATCTCCTGAAGGTCCGGCCGATATACTAGCCAAGTGCCTCAGGCACATTCAATATATATCACTTCCACCTACCCACCGTCTTTCCAAAAGCTCAATATCGCCAACCAATTGATCATGCCATTATGGTATTAGCCTACCTTTAGACTGTGGTCCAGCAATGTCAGAACGACCTGCAACGTCATATGCACACAGCTTTGAATTCTACAACAGCGGCAGATGCGGCCTCGGAGAAGAATACTGGTGATTGGTGACAGACCTCAAGATGTCACTTGATTAAAAGCTATTCCTTCCTTGTCTGTGCCACCTCAACATGGCCCAGAGGTGCCGTTGATGGTGTCGAGGTGTGGCTGTTCGGTGCTGCGCTGCTTGTCAAGCTCTTGAATCTCCAATGGAATTCGACCGAGGGCACCTGACTTCTGCGAGGATTGGTCTCTGGGGCAGTTTGACCTCCGGTGATGAGAAGTTTGCATTGTCATTTTCGTCTTCAGTATCATTGATAGTCAAACAATGAGACTCAGTGTCGCTCTATTCTAGAGACAAACCCACTACAGAGGATCAGATGATGCAGTTCTCGTACCGCGAGCATCCACACATAGCTGAGCACTCCTCGTCCTCATCGATAGTCTCGTTGTGATAGGAACACGTATGCTTGAAGGGATAAATGTATGCGCCGTAGAGCCACAGACCAGGCCAAAATAAGAGAGCGGCACGATCCATAAGGTAGGGCCCTATTCCTCCGGGACTCGCGGCGCCAGCCTTGAAAGGCCTTACTGAGCCGCCGGCATAATAACGTCCGTCGGCGAAGGTGGGCTGAGGGCCGATACCAGTAGAGCCATGGCTGCTCTGACTGCCTGATCCCCTTACATGGCCCCGTCCTCCGCCATGACTGGTGCTACGACGTTTGTCCAATGGATGAGTCTCCGCGCATGGTCCAGATTCAACACGCTCCGGGCACGGCGAATCAGTTGTATTGGACATGAAGATAAGTAGAATGATAGCGGAGTGGAAATTCATATTCGACAGGCGATTATGTGATAATGAGTAAAGGATTCGGTATTATGGCGCTATCAGAGTTGAACGTCAAGCAGGGTGTGTAGCAAGAAGTCTCCAAGTTGAGTTCCCAGTGTGGATAAAGGTTGATGAGATGAATTGAATTCGAGTCCAATTCTGAGATTTCAACGTGCAAGGGAAGATAAAATTGAAAAGTATTGCTGACGGAAACTGGGTTGACGGATCGGGACGGAATGTATAGTGATGCGGGAATAACGATGAGATAGAAAGGAGACACGATTGCCAGGCAGCCTTTTACTAGTTGTGTGGATAAAGCTGTTATTCAAGAGAAGAAGAAAGATGCGAATGCACCGACGGAATCGTGTCTTATATATTCTCTCAGTTCTGCGTCTCAGTTCTGCGTATAGAGAGATGGCCAACCTGAGAGCTATGCTGACATAATTGCCATACAGGCAGCGCCACGGCGTGGACGAGGAGAAACTGATCAATTTACACCCCTGCCCAACGTGGACCAAGGCTGTCACCAAGGCGCACTCACTTGTGCTCCTGGGGAACGATAACCTACCATGGTATCTAACTAGATAGGAACCATTCAGTGCTACCAAGAGTCTGGTGTCAAAGCTGGATCTTTACTAGAACAAGGAGCAGAGGGTACACTTTTCCCCGAGGAAATATTTCCCGCGCGTAGTTGAGTTTGTGACAGCCCATACAAGGACTCGGAACAGCAGAACAAACCCTTGATTTCAGAGGGAAAAGTATCTATTGACCAGCACGCGTTCTGTCTAGATTCGGAAGTTTCCGATCGGTATGCCTTGCTATCTGGTGAGCCCGAATCCTTGGTTACTTTGACTGGGCTTTCTCGTTCGGCGCTTTGCTGTGCCCCATTTAATGCCTGTCTCTGTTTGACAGTTCCTCAAAAGTCGCCAGCAATTGAAGTGCTCTAGAAGAACATAGAGTGTTGAAATGGTATAGACTGACCTCGTGGCATAGCAGGTCTAGATGTAGCGCTGTGACCTGTGAATAAAACCAGGCATCGCGATTCTCCAGGGTTTCAGCCTCTTTATAGAGTGGCTGTCATAGGTTGCTTCCTCGGACGTAGAGCACTGTAAACGAATACAAACAGGATAGGTTCTGTCCTGGACTGGAAGCTTGCCATAGAGTGATATCCTGGATTTTGTACCATCATAGATGATATTAAGCTTAGTACTGTCTATCCGAAGGAGCACTTTATGGAATTCGCCGTGTCTTACTGACTGAATAGGAAGGCGTTAATTCTTTCTTTATTAGACTTGGTTCTTAAAGGACTAGGCATCAGCAGTTAATCAACGATAGGCTAGAGGCCATCCCTGAGTGGTGCATCCTCTTTGCTTATCAATTTAAACGCCTAATAGGGGGTGAAGTATATAAAAGATTAAAGTCTTACACAATCCTAATCCTAGACTTACAACAACCATTACCTTCCGCCTTCCTCCCTAACCATGCCTGACTCTTATAATCAACATAGGGATATGTTCTTGGTGCGCAAGGATAACTATCGTGGAGAAATCAAACCAATTAAAATAAGCGAATCCTTTTATGTCTATAACGATTCCTCTCTAGCAGCAGGAGCAACATCAGTTCATGATAGCAACCAGGACATCCGTGTTTGCGGTCGGTTTTATCCTGAATTCTTCCGACCGCCGGTATCCCAATCTGGGTCACTATTGCCTTTCCGGAAACTCAGTCTGGGTCGGGTCCTTAGAAGAACGAAGGAGTGTTATATTGCTGGAAATAGGAGACTCCAGAGGATAAAGAAACGAAAGGCCTTAGAGGCAGCTCGCGCCAGCAACAATTATAGCTTTCATCGAGACTCTAGAGAGGCTCTGGAGTGACCATGAGGTAAGATCTCACTTTTCCCATGCTCGGCTGCAAATAAGAAGAAGCTGTGTTCTATCACGGCCAAGATGAGATTTTCTTTGCTAATCTAGTTACAGGCAAGAAACAGTTAGCCTGCAATTTCCCGGGTACAGCGCTGCTCAGATGATGGATGTGCAGCGGGACATGTGGATAAGTCGATGTATATTGACCACTCTTATCAGGAAAGATATGGTGGCATGGAACTACCAGATGTGAGACGATTCTGTTGTTGCTAAGTTATGGAGATACTGAACAAGCTACTATCAAGGTATGCAGAGCTATACAGTAAAAGGCCCTTTCAACAGTATCAGCTTTGATTCTTGGAACTTCCTTTGCGGAACTTATCAATCCCAGTGACGATATTCCTCATCAAGTGCCATTCCTCATCTGCTCGCAATAAGTACCAGACTTTCCAAATGTCTGTAATAGCGTTCACTCCCACGTAGTACAGAACGAGTAACCAGAAGTCACCAAAATGGCCCCTAAGCACGGCGTCATCTTACCTAACTGCACTGGTTGTTTTGCCTTTACCGCCTGACTGATGTCTGATTGAGCCTCTCTTACTATGATGGAAGCGTCACAATGCAAGAAACCAGTGCTTGAAAGTGATATTCTAGTGAGATCATCCTCAAGACAGTCAGTTACACCCCTACGACCACTTCCATCCGACCCAACAACATCCACTCGATTACGGCAGAGTCAGCCAACATCCGAGTGACCACGGAAGATGTAATCAAATGTGTCTTCGAGGTTGTAGAGCTGGAAGCCACTGAGATCCCCGTGACTGATGTGGTTCCTGAGAAGCTCGACGGGCCACTTCTTCACTTGTAAACCTACTAAGACCTGCAGCCGTGTTTTGCGGCAGAACTTATCAGAGTTCTAACACGCTCAATAGGTACCGGGCCAATCCGTTCTTTTCCCACTAGACTCTGGTAGAAGAAGGTCATCTGAGACGTGATACGGTATTTGTCAGGTAATAAAAACCTTCAGTTTGTAGCCAACTTGAGGTGACACTACGCCGAGCAGCTTGAACTAAACACCCTCTGTTTATTTCGACTCGCAGTCAAACGCCTTAACTGCAAATTACATATCTACCTAGCAACTTAGGCATTGCCACTTGAGCAAGAATATCCCCTGCTCAGACTATGGCTCACAAATATTGTTTATCACATACAGAGCATGTAGCGGATTTGCAAAACCACTCTCACAGGCATTTAGAATTACTGCACAGACCTAAATTAAGCTCGATTCTTACCACAAATGAAGTCTATGGGCCAATATCACCTCTAAGTTTCCTTTCACATATTTGAAGACAAGGTGTGATACTGACCTTGCATTTTGGTTAGAAAGTTAAGATAAAGTTCATCCTGGCACTCCAGAAGAATAACTTCTGCGGAAGGCATACAGGAGGTCAAAGTCTCCAACAATCTGTTGACTGGGACCTTGCAAGCATACATTAACGGCGAAATCAAGGAGCTGGTTATCGGAGGGGCAAGCGACGGCAAACCTGGTTAGGCCCTAGCAATTCGTCAAACATGTGCTAACAAGAGCTTTGGGCCACTGGAATCAACTTTGAGAACCTGTCACATATACCTTTGGCTGACGTGTATGTGAATGCCTTGCCCTGTGTAAGTGGGCTGCATCGCACCTTATGATGATCAACTTCGAAGGTCGCCAGCCATCCCGTTCCTTCATCAAGATATTCACCATATCGTGTTTTATAACTAAAATACTTTCACTATTCCCTGCGACGGATATATCCATGTGAATCATTTTGGAGTAAACTTGGGATAGTTTTCTTGCCTTACCCGACATAAGGGCCGTGTTGGAGTCCGTCATCATCAACGTCACCAATACAGAAGTACCGCAGCCGCATTGTAGTTGGATCAATCACACTCATCAGGGCCTTCTATTACAAATCCAATTTAGTCTCGCGCGGACTACAATTTTGTCTGTAGTCTAGATGCACACTAGAACGAGATGCGACCCCTGCCTCTGCCACTGCGCCTCGGATGGCGCAGCATTAGCCTTGTTTGCTTTTCACACCATCAAGGCTGATCCCGAGGCTAAATCCACCCCGAGCGCCCTTCTTTCGGGTTCCTAGAGTAGTATTTAAACACCACTTGCTGAACCACTGACTACTTCTCACCAATCACTGATCCACAGCTTTTCTATCTTGCACTCTTCAGATCAAACGCTCAATGTCGACCGAATCAGCAGGCAATAGAGCTACCAACGAGAATAGCCCGCTTGTCAATGGCGGGGCGTCGTCGGCTCCCCATGATGTTATCCGAGATGGTGATGACCATGGAAATGATAACGACCGCATCAGCTGCAGTCAAAACTCATCTGCCATGGCCTTTCTATTCAGACTCATAGTGTATCCCTGGCACACCGCCAAGGTTATTCTTCTAAGCAGTGCGCTCATGCTTCCTGATATTCGGTCGCATTTCTGACTTACACCGCTCGACAGACTATGCCAACTTTCTCATGTTTATGGTGCCTCTTGGTATAGTTTCTGGCAAGCTAGGCTGGAACCCAACTGCTGTTTTCACCATCAACTTGTTCGCTATCGTCCCTCTGGCCGCTTTTCTATCTTTTGAAACCGAACAGTTCTCAATAAAGCTCAATAAACCCTTTAATACACTCCTGAATACTACATTTAGAATCGCCATGCATTTGATCGTATGAAGCTCCCAAGCTTTATCCTACTCATAAATAATCATGTCTTTAGGTGAGCATTGTTGCTCTTCGACGAAAGGATATCGAGCTTGTCCAGGCCTTCATACTCGGTAACATTCTTTGTAACCTCCTTCTGGTTATGGGAATGTGTTTCCTGTTGGGTGGCATTATCCATCGAGGCGATTCGGGCAATGGACGAGAGCAGGTCTTTTCTACAACCACTGCTCAAACATCCTGCTCTCTCGTGGCATTGCTTTTAGCCTCAGGCGTCATCCAGGTAGCTGTATGCTGAATGAAACCCGCACAGCGACCCGACTAACTTTCGTAGCTTTACGCAGTTCTTGATCAGAGTGGTTCCAAGGAAATGGCCCAGAGTATCCTCATACTCTCTCGTGGCACTGCCATAATCTTTATCCTGCTCTACTTCTCATATCTTGTCTTCACACTCCGAACACACAGCAACCTCTTCGATCCCGAGAACCACAACGAGACCGGCGAGGATTCTGAGTCAAGGGAGCCTGTTATTAAACCCATTGCCGCTATTGCCGTCCCTTGTGTCACTGCCGTTCTTGTCGCCGTCTGCGCCGATTATCTTGTTGACAGCATTGACGATCTTGTCGAGATATACGGAATCAGCCGAGGATTCATTGGTCTGATCTTGATCCCTATCGTTGGAAATGCCACAAAGCACGTCACCGCAGTTGTTCTTACACTTCGTGACAGGATGGACCTCGCCATGGATGTTGTCGCTGGCTCTTCGATCCAGATTGCACTCCTGGTTACTCCCTTCCTCGTCTTTTTTGGCTGGATCATTGGAATTGAGATGACTCTTCACTTCGATTCGTGTAAGTTTGGCATCCCCGACCATATAATTCAACATTTTCTGACATTACAATTACAGTCCAAACTGTCGCCTTCATAGTGTCTGTCCTCGTCGCCACATGGATCATTCAGGATGGGAAGTCCAACTATCTCAATGGTGCTATACTTATAGGTCTTTATATCATCATCACGTTGGCTTTCTACGTCACTCCTTCTGATGGTATGAGACCTATCAATTGAGGCTCAATGGCAGTATTAGTGTCCTGATGCTAGTTCAGCCATGTTTCTGAATAAATCTGTCTGTTTCACTATGAGCTCCGCTATGAAGAAGTTTGAATTCTAGAGTTGGAAATGCCCGGCATGTGGGGACTTTCTTCGGGATTAATTGCCTCTCAAGATCTTTCTTCTTGCTTTCAGCTATTAATGAGCCCTATCTTCTTTGAAACGGTTCCCAAATGGTCCAAGAGCTTCACCCATGAATAAAGTTCCATGGTTGTTTTTCTACCGATGCCCTGGGACAAGCGGAGGAGAATCCCAGTGAAAAAAAGTTTCATTCCTTACTAGTTAGGGCAGCCTGAAAGGCGGTTAACTAAAATGACCGTGGAGAAGTAGCCGGCTTCTACATATTATGCCACTTTTCGATGATAACAAGATTCATAATATAACCGAAAGGATATGTCTCTTCCAACGAGCGATATTGCTGGGCTCGCATGCTTGTGCCTTCATATGTATATGACTTTCGCTTGCCCAACAGAACTCACCACGGCCTGAGTTAATATCAAATCGATATTTAATTCAAGCGCTCCTACTCCACAGCTGCTAATAAGCTCCACTAGTGGCAGCCATGTAAGATGGTTGGTTATAAATCCTGGATACTAGACCTAAATAGGGTAGCTTACTCGATAAGTGATTGATTGGCGGCCTCACTTTAGGCATTGCACCGATATATGCGAAAAGAACCAGCGGGCCATTATTGACAATGGCCGTCACAAGATATCTAGAAACTAGCGAAATATCCATTCACCTAAGGTACCTAGGTAGTAATAGCGTAAGATAGTTCTAAGGGGGAAAGCGCGGCTCAAATTTGATCAGAGGTGGATAAATGCATAAATACATAACTCCGTTAGCAAGATCTAAGAACGAGATATCTAACAGCTGACTCCCTATTTCGGCTAGGCTAACTCGCCGTTCCCAAACGTCACCCTGTTTAGTCCAACAAGCCTGTGAGTTGTGAGTGAGTGTGTGCTGTTGCAATGCAGGGTCTGTTTGTGGTGATATGATGGTCGGTGGTCACGGTTGCAGCAACTCTGTGTATCTATCGTTAGGGCAATCTCTATATTCATCGGTTACAACGGTGGCAATTGCAAAAGCACAGCATAATAAAGCACAAAAGCTATCAATTCTCCTGTGCGACGGTCTTTATTCTAGCTGTGTTCAATTTAGCACGCATGCTTGGCTAGGAGGTTTGTCTCGGTGTTAACGAGTACGCATATAAGATTGCGACGCACGCTAGTGCGCCTTTGATCCTTTTTACGAGCCGATATGCCCACTGAAATCGAGGTGAGCAAGGCTCGTGAGGCCTTTAAGCTAGAAATTAATGAGGCCAAGAAATTGCTATCACTGCAGGGTAGGTCAATATATACGCTAAAGCTTTTGGTGACAACCTGTGGAGAAATCAGATAAGATAAGGGAAGCGCGGCGAAAACTACTAAAGTTCTCTCTGCTGATTTAAGCTCTCAGCCACAAGTCTCAACTCCAAATAACACATCTAGCTCACAGCTTAGACATTATAGCAAGATTTCTGACCAATTTCTACAGCACAAGGCTGATAAGAGGAAAACCTAACATGTCTAAAATGAAACAATAAATAACAACGATGAGCCAATATTTAAGAAAAGGGCGTATACTGTCAAGACTCACGACTTTCCAAATGAGGTACCAGAGAATAATTAACGGGATCTTATAAACAAAACCAGATTATCATAGTATGGTTTGACTGCGACCTACAAGGTTAAACTTTAGGCCGCAAACACTGGTGATAAATGAGAACACAGCATTATTCACAGACCTGATTCCAAGGGTAGTTACCTAGCGCAGTATTTCCCAGTGCGCAACAACATGTCAGAACATTCAGCCAAGAGACAATAACTTGGCTCATCGGAGTGAGATAACGAGGATGGCGACTCTATACTACGGTGAGGTTAAAAAAGTTGATATCAGCAGACTTTCACTCGCAGACCTCTGTTTATCTCGCTCTAAGCAAATAGATATACCAGTAATATAATTAGCATATTATAAGGCTGTTTAGGGGTATATATATTGGCTAAGGAGGTAAATAATATTTGCTGGTTTTAGTATTAAATAAATGTGCTTGTTCCTCTTTTTATATTAATTAGTATATTACATTATCCCGAGCTCTTTTATAAATTGGTGCAAAAAGAGCCTAGTCCTATATACTAAAATCAATTCTTATATCTCAAGCTGGAAGTCGGAGAATCTCGAGTATACATGGCCTCGGTAACCTTCCTGATCATTGCCTCATGATGAGGACCCTATACCTCGACATTATCAACGGCATCTCTAACGCATATCGAGGTCGTACTGACAAGGAAGAGATCAATAACGCGCCAACGTTAACCTGGTAACATCTCGAGTTCTTCCACTTAATACCAATTTTCAACATAAAGGCTAACGTTCCCAGGCCTTTTCTCTTAAAGACCATGTCTGCCGCTGTCGTAGAATTCAAAGCTGTATGCATGTGACGTCCTAGGTCGTTCTGACATTGCTAGCCCCAGTCTAATGGCAGGCTAATACCACAGTGGCATGATCAATTGGTTGGCGATATTGAGCTTTTGGAAAGACGGTGGGTAGGTGGAAGTGATATATGTTGAATGTGCCTGAGGCACTTGCCTCGTATATCGACCGGACCTCCAGGAGATAGCCCCATTCCTGGCAACCTAGCCCTGCCCTGCTCTTATGGAGCATCAAGTCCCAACGTTCACGGGGCCTTATTATGAGTATAGCATGCCGCTGACTGATGATTTGAGTCAATGGAAAATAGTTTCCGCCATAGTGTAGTCCCAAGATGCTCCACCCGGTATGTTATCTCAGAGATAGCTCATTTCAGTCTTAAGGTGTCTAAAGGCAGACAAGTTGGAGTCTATGTACTGAGAATTGGCCGCTAAGCGGGTGGTGACATAAAACTAATTATGCTTTAGACTTGCATCACTGGCCATGCTTGCAGACCTGGTAAAAACAAGCACACTCACGCAGCTATAGACCGAAGCCGGGTTTAAGTCAAGTAGCCAAGGTGGTCAAGGAAATAAAATCAATCAATAGTATGAATGGTGCTGGATCAACTAATGCAAAGGAGAAACCTATTTATTGCCTCATAGTTTCAAAAGAATCCTCTGAAACAGAGTCGAAGATTGCTCTAAAGCATTTGGCAAACATGGCATAAGAGGTCTGCCATCCACATCCTGGGATATTTTCGGTCGAGCACGGCTCACAGACCGCTCAGCACATTGTCTCAGTCTTTTCTTGTTATATAAAATTCTCTGACAATAACGTCATTCTGCTGTTGGGAAAAAGCACTTATATTTCTTCATACTGACTTCTCGACTCTTGCTACTTCGGTCTTTAGAATCATCTTAAACTCTACAGAGATGCCGGTTAGGTGGTCATAATGGATCCAACAAGGTTGTCGCGCAAAACATACCTTTGTTGTTAGAAACTCGAGAAATGACGCTCAACAACGACGTAAAACACGTTACAGATCTATCATCGACATCTATAATGGAACTCATGAAAGGTATACCATACCAATATGTAGGCGATCCTGGGTAAAAGTTGGCAACCCAGATCTCGGCGGGAAGTCTGTATTAAAGTGCCGAATGGCGCTGTGCCGCTTGTGCACAACTAGGCCACCAAAGATTCCAAGCCTCATTTTCTCAGAAATCGTGCTTGGGAATGAGAGAAGGTTGGATGATGATCTAATTACCCTCGCGGGATGCTAACACGTCACAAGCCTCTTCCGGACCTGCGATATTGACGTCGGAGACCCGGGTGATGAGGCTGCAGTATATCCCCAACTTGAAATTAACGAGGCACCTGGCTCCAGGTCTGTTCTACCATCAACATGCGGCGATCCGGACTCTCATCTAGGACATTGTCAAAACACTCAATTGAGATGCCTATGGCTTTGACGTCGGTAATCTCGACCGATCGAAGATTAAGGAGAAGTCTCCAGAAGCTTATATCCACTCCCCAGGTGAGGTTCTTGGCAATTGTGGCTTCCCCCTGCAAGTCTATTCCAAAACTAAGTTTATTCCGGTAGGCATCTTCGAGGGCTATTCAGAGCCCTTGGGCAGCGGTTCAGCCGCAATGAGAGACTCAGGATCGCACTTATAGCTGAGCGATGTCTCCACTTCCATAATGTCGATATTGATCCCTTGCGCAATGATTGCAGTGACTGATGTAGAAGCTGCGTAAATCTCACCATGGCCGTCACATCCTAGAAATGTAATCTACTGTCCTTGCGAAATGTCCTCAGTGCTTAGTTTTGCGCTTTGAGCCAAGACGCTGTTGGCATCATAACAAATAATTGCCCAGTTGTGCCACTTTAAAGACTGACTGAATCATGAACTGGTGAATGATGACTCGGCGAGGCACATAGGAAGGCTGATTCAACACGTGACTGTAGTGTTCGGGGTAATAATCTCTTCAGGATCTTAGTTCCCAGCGGGTGGCCGCAGATTAGTGTTTCACTGTTTTCTGGCCGTCGAAACCTTTTAGCAATTACATGATGGTCCTTTTCCACTTGGTGTAATCTTGCGGTTACCATTCCAGGACTACTCCGGCGGAGGATGCCACCTTTCAAGACCAACGATACAAGGCGCTGGGAGTGCTCAGGAAGGAATCGGAAGCTGTGTAACCAAGTTTGGGGTAGCTGGCACAGATGTGGGAACGCAGTGGCATCCCCTCAATGGAGGCTTGGCATCCCCTCAATGGAGGCTTGGCATCTCCTCAAAGAAGGCTTCTGCGATAACCACAAGACCTTGTATTTCGATAGCTTCTGTAGCTTTCCTTCGCAAGTAGAGGCCCAAACATGAGAATACCTCCAGCTCCTCGCTCTTGACGAACTCAAAATGTTCCAACACAGAAATAGTGGCTAGATACACATTGTCGATATTGCGCCAAAGGTTTAGCTCAAGGAGCTGCCCAAGTCCCCCTTCTCGGCATTCCGTCTTCAGCAAATCGATCATAGCACCTATCTCTTCATCAATGGAATAGGTTTGATTCCGGTTGACAAGTACCTTGTGGTAAACTACAACATGCTCATTGGCATAAACGACAAAGACTCTATCAACATTGCCCTCTTCGATTACAGCTCCGAGATATTGCGCGTCGGACTCTTCAAGCAGTTTGCTCGGGTCGTGGCCAAGGCAACGCCAAAGTTCACGAGGATATATGGTAACAGACACGAGTTTCGAGAAAGATTGGTCGCAGGGCTGAATGTTTTCCATCCATGTGAGAATTTACTGCCTCCGGGCATCGTGTTCAAGATTTGGTGGTATGGTTGGTATAGGGTTGCTGGTCGGCATTGAGATTGCTTCGTAGTTGGCCATTTTGTACAGGTGAGAATCTAACAATAAAGGCAGAAATGGAGTGTGCTGATTTGTGATGCTTTGGTATTAATCGTTCTCGGCGTAGCGAGCATCAACACCAAGACAGTGAAGAGAAAGTCTCTGGTTCTTCTACTCAACTGACATCTTTTGTACAAGATAAATTACAGCAGTCAGGGACCCTGGCACCCAATATGCATCTACCCCTGGTATATCTCTCCCAGCGCCTAAAGACTGGGATCAGTCTGATATCTTTGGCAGCCTGATAAGGCTGGCGGTTCCCATCACTTCTCTATCAGGTTGCTGGCAACAAGGTGGAAAGGAAGTCTCTACAGTAGCCCCAGTAACGAGGGTTTTTCATCATGTTAACGCACATCAGTCGAACGGGATCAAACATCGAGAGATTCCTCTTCACTGGTATCGGCTCGTACCTTTTCATCATGAAGAAGTGACCAAGTCCCTCTGGTTCTTCAGGCCAACAGGTGTAGCTTACATGACATGGCTCAAACTCTCAGCGTGTTGACCATGTTGCGGCTGAAGAACATGGCTGCCGGCTCCGAGACCCTGAAGATATGTCCACTAAGCGTTACAATAGATGTTGGCCAATAGCAACATACGTAGCCACGTGAAATATGGCGGTGAGGTTCTACATCCCTGTCGAAACAATTGCTCGTTGTTGATACAAGCAATACCGTAGCGTGTGATAATGCAAGCCACACTCGGCCGAGACTGCTCACAACGAACCAGACCAAACAAGAGGGTAGAAAATATCTTTTCCCCTGGCAGTTTGGGAATGTTACCTGCAGAACAAGTTGAAGCGGCAAGAAAGGCCATAAATCATGGGTAGTGCTCGTTCTTGACCGCCTCAAGTTTCCTTCTGATGGAGGCAATGATTTGATATGTCACTTAGCTATAAATCTGTCGCTTGTTCTGTCTACAGTGATACTATTTTTATCATGAAAAGCTTTTCTCTGTAAACAACGTAAGAAATAGAATGCTGGACTTTCAGGGGAGAGTAATAAGGCAACAGGTCGAATGGAGCTTAATCTGCACCCTCGTCCCAGCCTCTAGGATGCCGCGTTAGATTTGTCCTGCTACGGGTCTCGTTCATGAAGCCGTATCCACAGTACCCCGACTTCTTTTGAGGCTCTAATTTTCGGGGGTTTTATGGTCATCGGGTAAGGCTTTTGGCCCCAGTCTTACACACTTTCCGGGGTGTCTCGCATACCCTGAGTCAATGAAACAAATGTGGAGTACCTCCTTCTACTATAGCGAGAGCCTGAAACTCAGGTACCTCTGGTGAGGTATGTTACACACCGTAAGCTTGGTTCTCGCATTGACATTATCTCGAATGCAACGAGGTCCAGGCCGAAGGTAATGAGATCGATGAGTTGAATATGGTTGATGTGTATCAAAGTTCAATAAAGTTTAATGAATATCTATGAATCTATGAAATTCATATGTTGAACTGAGCTCAATTGAGGTTTAGCAAAAGATCCATCAATGATGCTGTTGAAGTGGATTGTGAGGCTGTTGAGGGCGATTGTGGCTGACAAAAAGAGAGCTCCGAGGTACGCGTCGGCCTGAGTCATCAAAGATAACGTCTGGCAATCCACTTCTCGACGCACTGCGCCTCAGCACTCAATCCAAACACAGTCACCATCATCACACCGCAGCCCATCGCAGCTCCACGCGTGCGCACTCCTTCTATTCACTCAAATCATAATCTGAGGTGCCTCTTTCGCAACCTGTCGAGTCCAAACCAAGGGTCACTCCGCCTGGACAACCTTAGTCTCTACAGCCACTGACGAAAGCAGACGGATTTCGACCGTAATCGCTATAAACTACGATACTACCCCAAGACTTTGCCGAGTTCAAATGCAAGTGCGGGATTGGCGATTACTCGCCGCTAACGACTGTCCCTCTCAACAAGGCTGATGATATCCGCCTCTGCGACAAGATCCGGGCTGCCTTCGGACGCTTTGACTATGACCCTCGACGCGGAGCTATCGTCTTCTGCATGCCTTCCGCGCTCCACGGCTTGTTCATTCGGTTCTTTGGAAGCGCCTCCTTCAGTAAAACTGGCGAAATCGGACTCCCAAACCGACAAACTCGTTCCGTCACCGATAGTATGACAATGCTTTGTCTTCCCATATCGTTTAGATTGATGATAGTGAGGATAAATGGGAACAACAACCGGATACGCAGCTCGAGCATGAAAAAGTCAGGCACCTGGGCGTAGCTCTCGAGGCTGGATAAGCTCAAGACCCGAATGAGTTACGACGGATTGCCAAACTGTACAGCCGCTATAGCGATGGACGAAGATAAGGTCGAGACATCCGGTATTTGTGCGAATGATAGGAACCGCCTTTTCTCGGGTGCATAATCCCATGCCAAACGCAGTGGTAGTTATAGAAGCGGCCTCCATTGCCTCATTATCCAAACTCGCAAGTGGGCAGACTCGCCGCTGGTTTACGGGACTATGTCGAGGAACAAGTTGATTCTGGCACCTGCTCCGAAATAATCAATGGCCAGCCTCACTGTGTTTTCAACACGCTTATAACAGAGGCTGATGATGGGATTGGAACAACGTTGACGAATTCAGTCGATTCCCCGCGGTCAAAGCTTCCCGTAATAAGTGTGAGAAGCCTTCGTTGCGCAACCTCTGGCATCGTCACGGCATGGCATGCTACCACCACAATGTCTTGGCTGAGGTCCAAGGTGTTGCCGTCCTGGTCTAGCCAGTTAGTAGAATCGAGTGGTTCATGGACAAACGAATCGTAGTATAGTCACCAATTAACATAGTATCTGAGGCCCGTCGTTCTGGTCTGGTTCAATCGTGAACTTGACCTTCCAAGCTCTGAGGATTGTCGAGCATATGCGTGAGATGAAAATGGTAATCCCTATGCACCTTGCTTTTTAGATACAAGTGGCGGGCCGAAAGGAATACTGCGGTCATCGAATAAACTATAACCATTTGGCTGGGGCTACCTCGTCGACGGAAGATGTCCCAGGGTAAGTGGCAACTTTCTCAGGTCGTGCTCCTCGCTGTGCCGGCGATGAGTACGGGTAATGGCAACCCACATACTTTTATTCTTCATACACATACCCTCGATGATGAATTCGTAGGTGTTGCTGCGGCTTCAAGCCTTTTAGAAGGTCTCAAGGCGTACAAATGACCATTGAGGCTTTCTATGTATCATCACAGTCCATTACCAATCATTAGACATAAGATTGGCGTAAATGACACAAGGATTGCGGCCAAGTGATGTATTACTCTACTTTGGCAATCGCACCAGGCCGGTACGGTTGAGAGGAACTTGAAGCTTCGAGCGTTTTTTGCTTAAAGTGGCACGCTGTCGATTGTCGAACCTGGTGACAAAACTCCCCACCATTAACGTGCGACATGCAATACTGGTGCTTGGACCATGCCCTCAGCTCTTCATCCCTATATCGACAGCCGACGATCGGACTTACTTGCCACCAGACTATCTTATCTAGAGCTGCATTCATAACATGTACTCTTTGATAGACACTATTAACAATCCAATTCCACGCCGTAAAGCAAGGGGCAACATGTTTTGGGCCTGGCATGCTTGGTGTTACGTGTCACATGCGCTATTGTCTTCACTCCTGATACACAACCCACAACTCTTCCAAGTAAGACAAGAAACGTAGACTGAGACATAGCCGTCTCTTCATTCATAGCCAAGTAGTGGCCAAGATCGCTTGAAGGCTTGAACATACCAGACTACATATCATTGACCTCTGTATCAGTCTTTGCAAACGCTAAGTGGATGTGATGCATGATTACAGTTAGCATCGGTTTCTAATTAGGAATCGCTACGGATCCGCGTATCCGGCGCGGGACGAACCATAGTTGAGGCAGGCTAGGGCGAGTGTACCATGTCTACTTCCACGCGATAGCAGCTAACCTAGAGTCTGATCTCCAAGCTCGGGCAGATCCTGTCATCCAACGCAGTGTCGCCGTGAAATCAGTTGAGTTCCGTGATCTAGCCGAAAGCATCAGACTATTGACTGCATCATCTTAGTAGCAGAGAGTTGGTTGGTCCACTTGAGCTACGCGGTGCGCTTGAAGCTACGCGGTGGGGCATTAGAGTACCTCGACCAGCTGAATGAAGATCAGTGGCCTGCATGAGGCCCCTTGCAGAAAACCTGGCACTACTGCATTGTGCGACATCATGTGCTGCGGCATCGTCTAGCTTTTCGGCCGGACCACCTGCTGCATCTCTACTATTGATCGTGTATACGAAGCCTTAATATTCTTTTGAAGTAGGATAATAATTATTATTCACCTTGATGTTGGAATCGAAAGCATCTGTGACGCTTTGCCTTCGGTAATCTATGGCTACTGCAATGCTCATTTGGGTGTATAACCAGTCGTGGGAGCCCCAGTGCAGAAATCAGGTGCTGTCATTTCAATCAATCCTATTGAACTCGTTCCTATATCTCAACCAACAAGAGTCTTACAGTAAGAGTATGGTGGTAACTGTATTTGCAACATAGAGTAGGTGGATCCATGCAGGCTCGAAATGCATTGACCTATGCAATAGATAGATCATCTGCATGTGTAATGTCTATATGGACAAACTTGGCCTCTGATATAAAGCCAATTTAGGCCTTGCAGACATCCCTGTGCTGCTCGGTCCTCTGCAGTATGCAGCATCGGACGGACATCCAGGAACTATCTGTGAGACTTACAGCGTCGATGTCTAAGACTTGTAGACTCGCCAACTCGGTCCATCCAGCATGATTCAGTCCTCAGGTGGCGAGGGATCTTGGTGGTCTAGTCACCGTATAACTGAGGCCTTATGTCCTTCAACAAAACAAGCCATCTTCAGATATCTTCGTTCTGCTTACTATTATCCCAAAAATATTGACTTTTCATCTTTTCCAAACTCCTCTTCTTTATTATTATACTAAAATGCAGTTCGAGTCAGATTGCTGGTCCAACATGGACGACTCCTTCAGCCTTTGCAGTCAGCCCATGTCCTGCCCATCCACCACCACAAGCTTCTCTTCCGCTTCATCAACCTACGACCCATTCACTCCTCCATCTCGACGATCAACACCACATGAATTCGGCAACATGAACCTTGATGGCCTTTACAAGCCTGCATCTCACCAGCCAGAGTTAACCCCTCCCTCGTCAGCAATGGACAAGCTCACGTTTGGCCCTATCGAACTTGAGCCTGAGCACATCTCATTCTCCGACTCTCTCCCCAACACCCCCATGAAGCGAGAGCAACTCGGCTTCGAGTACGAGCACATGATGGACATGAACATGGCACACCACGGATCAATGGGCTCATTAACACCTTCAAACTCCTTTGGCATGTATTCATACTCTCCTGATGCCTCAATGGGCCCGGCCTCTTTCATGATGACACCAACCCAAAGCATCTCTGGCTCTGAGGCTGCCGAGACCGGCTCATCATGGTCTTGTGCCAACGATAGCCCCATCTCGTTCTTCCCCAACAGACAACTCTCAAGTGACTTTGACACTTTTGATATGGACCGCCACTCTCAGTCACCCCTTGGTTACCATATTCATGACCCCAACTCTCCCAACCGCATGCGTGCTCAAGGGAAGTTGATGGTGCATGAAATTCAACAGAAGAGTCCTGAACTTCAGCGAGCTCCGTTCCGATCATTGAGGAAGCGATCGATCAAGCCCGATTCTGCTCAAGTTGATGTTGTTCGAAGAGCCATGTGCAAGTGTGACTACCCTGGTTGCCACAAGGCCTTCCGACGAAACGAGCATCTCAAGCGTCACTAGCAAACGTGAGTATTTACTGAGATTCGTATTAACAATGAACGTTTTCACTGACACTATGCAGTTTCCACGGTGAAGGACCCAACCGTTTCTCATGCGAGTTCTGCGAAAAGGACCAGTTCAATCGCCAAGATAACCTCAACAACCACCGCAAGCTACACGCACGACCCAACAGCCGCAACCGCGGAGTTGAGTTCATCCCTGCTGCAGTCCCTGTCATCGAGCAAGAGGAGCGAAGCAGGAAGCGAAGAGCGCCCTCAAAGTCTAAGATTGCTGACAGGAACGGCTCTGAATGCTAAGCTGCTTCGTGCTTGCTTACCCTACCAAACTACTGAGGGGATGGCGTTGAAGACCTTGCACATGAGTATACAGCCGTCTCTGAACCATTAGGCCTGTCCCGGCGTTTTCAGAGAAACCTGTTCACGATGGGAATGTTAGGGTTGCCACGCTGGAGTCATTACGGGCAACAGATTACCCAGGTTTCACTCCTGTATCCTGCATTTTGATAATCCGATAATCCGATAACTTTCACAAACTTTCAGCCTTCGCATGCCAAGCAACTTTCCTTTTTAAGCCTATGCTGCCCAGATAGAGAGTAAAGATAAGTAATATACGTTTGACATCTCGGCATACATTAGCTGCAATTGTTTGGGACAGGCCTTGGAAAAGCCGATAACGGGCAGAGCCAGCCAGCGTGTAGCTTTTTTGTACTTTTTGTAAGGATTTACTCCATAATCTAGTCCTCAGTGCGTTTTGGTCGATCGAAAAGAGTAATGTAATGTTCCTGCAGCTATTCATTACCAAAAGTTTGGCAAGTTTAGGGTAATCCGATACATCCCCTTCGGCGCCGCAGGGGGGGGCCGTGTAAGGACGGCCCGGTCCGTCCGTCCGTAGAACTCATCCGGAACCTTAAAAAAGGGTTGAACGAATTCGGCAAACTGAATTCAAGCACATTTCAATCAATGTGGATAACGGCCCTGTGTCTACATAGCCGTAGATGCGGCCGGTCACAGAATACTCGATTTGGGCTTGAGCCCATTCCTGAACGATATTCAATTTGTCTCGCGGCGTTTTAGACCGTTCTCTAGAACCGCCATGACTACCTGCCATCAGATCTATTCAGGGTATAGTGGACGTAGCAGGGGACCATGCGATTGCTTCTACTTGAAAGGACGGGGCGGAATATTCTTTGTGTTCGTCTAAGCTAAAGCGCAGCAGCAGGATAGTTTTACTTATGAGGCAAAGCGCTGACTCTCATTGATGGCAACTTGGTCGATGAGCATGAGACTGAGATCCTCTTCCATTTGTTAGAGATCTTCAGCTGACGGGACTTTGCTCCCACAAATGCTCCCCTGCAGATCCAGACTGCTTCTGCCTTCCTAGCTCATACTCATCAGGACAAATCTTTAGTGAGGGTGGTGGAAGGCCTATGCAGCCGTTATCCATGGGGTGGCCGTGTGCTAAGGAGAATGCGCCTACCTCACACTGGCTGCTGATGTACCCACGCACTCGACGACGCACTTATCGTCGAGAGTTTGTAGACGATGGTAGATGCCTGAGGTGATAGCCAAGTCGATGATTCCTGCTAGCGGTGAGGTCGGTGATCAGTGACAACCTTACGTGCCCTCCCAACTACAAGAGTGAACTATCCTAGTGCTGCACAACATGGGGACGCAGCTGGATCATAATGAGTATTCAGCACAAGTAGACTATGATGACGACTGGCAAAAGCCATCCTACAGCTGCGAGATAAACCTGCACAATGTCACGCCAGCAGTGGAATGGGGCCGCTGCCGAGAAGATAGATTGAAATATGCATCAATCGCCATCCAGCTCAATCGGTGCTTTGTAGCCAGAGTATTGATCTTCCATCTTTGCCGTCATTACTCTGTGATAAGGTTGAGGGGTCAAAAGAGGCTTCTACCTCCGAACCACAAAGGTCAAGGCACCAAAAAAAGCCACGTACGGGCACAACACTCGCTGCCCTCATTGTTGCCTAGGATGCCGTCATTGCTCAAATTAGCTGCAATGACGTGAGAGGTTTGCTTCGCTGAGGAATGGGTAACGTATTAGGACCTTGCTAAGTGGGTGATGAGGCATATGTAGCGAGACACGGTCCAAGGCGGTCTTGTTTAAGGAGTCTCGACTGCGAAAGGACATCGACCGTAGCGCTGATGATGACGCGGCAAAGGGTGTTGCAGCATCGACGGCTGCGTTCTGCGTGGTTGAGGTGGCTCCTATGCGACCTTAGATGATGCTCAAGACTGCAGGGAGATTGTAAACGGCCAGGAACAGACGCATAGTGCAAGCTTTCGGTCAAGAAACGTGCTGGTTGGCTAGGCCGGTTGGTTTGGCAAGCAAAATATCTTGCGCAAAAGGGGCATCGGCCTTAACGCTGGCTAGATGACCAGACCCTACGACGCCAAGGTTAATCGCAATGGAATATAGCTATGCAGAGGCATCCAACTAGATGTCGTCACTCATAGTTGGCGCGGAAGCACATATCTTTCTTCTGAGAATCGCCAATGGAGCCGCTTTTCGTCTCGAGGTGGATAGGGCAACGGGTAATTGAGGAAGCGCGAGAGATTGTGAGAAAATGATACGCAGGTTGGGCCAAGACGTCCAGCGCATAAGATGCTGGACTTGGCGCAGGACACGGGTGATAGCTACGCGAGCTCGTGGAGCATAGCGTGTTTCTCTCGCAAAGTTGTCGAAACTTGTTCGTCGTTGGACAATTCGAACAAGTGCAGGTGTTGAAAAAGGCAAGCACGTTCGTGGAACGGACCTCGGTCGCGTAGGAGCTTGGGCTTCACGGGGTCCCTCGTCGTTGCCGGTGCAAGGGCTTGCTTTTGTCACCTTCTTCTTATCCATCCGCTAGGAAGATCCAACCTAAAGTCGGCTTGGTTGGCTCCGTCAAGCATCAGGAAAAGGTCGTCCCCTCTTCCAAAGTCGATGGTCAGTATTCGTGAGGTGTCGTCGGCTTGCGGCAGAGAACAGTGGTGACCATCGTGACCTGTATGACCGGTTATCTCACACCCACAAAGCGTCTTGGCAGTGTCGTGGCGCCAATGGAAGCAATGCTGTGTCGTTGTTGCGGATGGTGATTATGGGAGGCGTTTGGAGTGAAGATGTAATCTAGGAGGTTCTTGTTTGGGTAGGGCTCCATTCTTAGGTTGAATGAAATAGTTATTAACTATTGGCTAGATTGTGCACAACCCTTACGGGCGGTCGCAAAAAAAAAAAGAGAGATGACTCCTGGGCTAAACATGGTTTTGTCAACTTTTGTCACATAACAACACATCGCATCAGCTAGCAATGAACGGCTGTAGCGGACCAGATTATAAAGCGCATGATACCCGACGGGCGAAAATCCCTTCGTTTATTTCTTACTGAATCGTTCAAGTCTCTCTATCGAGCGCGCGCCGACGACGCTATCCAACGCGTCCACCTCAGCCCTGAGTTCGACAGCACGAATCCCTCCAATACCAAAAAAGCGAAAAACAGACGACGTCGTCGAAGAAGATTCTGAAGGAACGACAACAATATTAGCTCAAGCGCACACCATTCTTCCCCTGCGAAATACGACATCTCCAGTATCACCAAAGAACCCTATCATTTCTTGTCAACCTTCATCATCCAGGTCGTCTTGATCCTGCCAAAGATTGTCCGAACTACAGAGAAAGAACGAGGGAATGCAAATTCGGCTTTTGCAAAGCCCCCTGGACCCTAAACTTCCAGGTCAATAAAAGATGCCTCGGTCGTTCTTACTCATTTTCAACGCGGCCAAGATGTCTTCTCGCCAACCCTAGACAAGATCGCAGCAGCAGGTATCACTGAGGCATATTCACTAGATGAAGTCACCATCTACATTCTCCCTTAAATTCAGGAAGTCACCTATAAATTTCCGAGGCTGGTGATTGTGTCCTAATTTCTGCCAAGACATGTTTGACAGACAACGAGCATGAGTCTGTCTGGAACGTGGAAGTGCGACCGCATGATGAATTCAGGAGACCCGAGTCCAATCGCCTCTTTGACTCCAGCATATTGTAACTATAGATCGCATGTCCTATGTCTTCTACGTCCACTGACGGCGCCATGCTTGAGATTCCGGTATCCCAAGCTGCACACTAGAAGATGCTGCTGTGGCCGCCCCTAAGATGGCCAACACCACATGATGGATGAGGCCACTCCCGGCATAGACTTCCTAGATCATCTCGCTTCGGTTCAAGTCAGTTGACAGGTGCTTGTTTCGATAATCAACTGGCGAACGCAAAACATCGGGATTGAATGACACTGGTGGGGAAGACTTCGTCTGTCGAGGCATGGTAATGCTCTCGTAGGGGGCCTCGAAAGGAGGAGACCGGACATACTCTTTTCGACTGCGGCTGGCAGAACGGAGTAGCTCAGTGGCCTTGTGAATGAGGCCTGAAATGCTGCTGCTATCTCCAATGCTTGTGCCTCGATTGTGGCTCCTGTGGGAAGCTGGAGCCGGAGGGCTGGCCTCTGAGGCTTGACCATTGCCAGACGATAAATCGTTGTTCATGACAATCTCAATCACGCCTGATATAACAGTGCCAGCCTGTTGATGTCGCTGGGAGTTATTCAGGAGAGGTGGTGAAGCCAAATGCCTGAGTTCCTTAAGTACAGGGGGGTGCTGGAGGAGGAGGAGGTGGTGGCATAGGGTCTTCGCGAGAACGTCGCCGCTCACCAGGGGCAACTTCTTCGATGCGTCCAACACTGTTCTTGCGTGCAAAGCGAGCAGAGCGCTGGCCAGGCTCATCGGGAATGGGGGCTGACATGCTACGAGGAATGGGAGGTCGTGCCGGTGGCTGGTAGACAGTGGATGGCAGCACAATGAGGCTGGGCTCAGTAACTGGCTCGTCTCTCTCAGGCGACTGTTAAGGTGAAGCTTCTGGCGAGTATCGTTGAGAAAAGCCAGGAGGAGTACTAAGCACTTCGGGCCTGGGCATGCTTCCTGATTGATCTTTGTTTCCCTCAATGATAAGTCGCATGGGTTTTGGGGTCACTGGATGGTCCGATAACAGGCCCGTTACGGGCGTACATGCTCCTTTGTGGTGGCTCAGTAGCCCTGCGAGTTGGGATATCGTCAGGCAGCGGCTTTGGCTCAGCCGCCTCAACGGTAATCGCAAGAGCAGAAGAGAGCTCGTTAGGGTGAGGGATTGAAGGTGTTTGGGCACGCTTGGCTGGAGACTTGCGGCGCTCCTCTAGTTCCCGTGCAGCCTGATCCTTCTTTCGCTGACGCTCGTCCTTCATTTGCTTGAGATCGCTAGCACGCTCAGTTGTGGCAGCTCTACCGTGGATAGAGATAGAACCATCGAAGTTGGTGACCTCAGAGTTGGCCCTGCGTCGATGTTCTGAAGGATTTTGCTTACTCAAGACCGGTGAGCCAAGACCCTGGCTGCTACTGCGGCTGCGCTTGTTCCTAAATTCCTCTAGGGTAGCCATGGCTGCTTTGTAGTTCTCTACATCCTCGGAGGCTTGATAATGGTGAATGGCAGCACTCACAGGCAAGGGTGAAGAAGGAGAGCGCTGGGCATAACTCTCCCAGCCTTGACTTCGGCCACCGAGTAAAAGAGCTGGCGGGCGAGAGCGGCTTTCTGGGCTTCTGCGGCGGCTTCCACGAGTTGAATCTCGGCTTTTTGGATTGGCATTTGATCCGCTAAACTTGCATAGCGTGTTTGGCTAAGCGACCTGACCATGTCGTGGACTGCTCAAGTTCAGTAAGTCCTCGAGGGAGATGGGGATAGGGGAAGCAGGCGATCGTTCGCCTTGGGCGAATTGCGACCGCTGACACGTCCACTCTTTCCTGAAACTCTCCTGGAGCGTGTAGTTTGCGGGTTGGAGAAGCAACTCACTGCTCTGTAGATATAGCATCATGATGAGCGGGCCTAGATCTAGGGTTCGGCGTGGAAAACCACTGCCGCTATTCCCGGGTGTCCCGCAAAAGTTTGACGACGCCAAACGTCTGCCGCCGGTGATGATGATGATGATGATGATGATGAGCAGCAATCTATCACTGCCCGTGTTTCTGGTTATAGCCGCAAAGAACCCAAGCATCCTGAATGAGCCGGCTGAGTTTGCTACTTAGATATTGACAGTGCTGCTGATCGTGGGCTGGATAAGGGTATGTATTACTTTGTGGTCCTCGCTGGCAGCGCAATAGCGTGCTTCTATATCACCTTAGTCTGCATCCAGGTTGGGGACTGAAGCATCCTTCAAATGGGGTTGAGTCTCTTGATGGATCTTTTGGCTGTATGTCGTTGCGTCTGCGCCATCATTGAATCTGCTCTCAAGATCCTGCAAATGATTTCGTGAAAGGAATTGTTCCCGTTGCTGTTTCTTTTTAATTAGTAAAGCAACACCTAGACACATTGCATTTTTCGTCTTTTACAGTTTACGCCCCTTCTTTTAATCCTTATGGCATGTGGCACAATAGGTTTGGATGTTTTATTCTCTCCCCTGCTTTGCCTTTGTATTTGCCGATTGAATACCATCCATTCTGATGCGCAGACGCGTTTTGCACGCCATCCTCACGTTGGACTTTGATGGACGGGTGTTCCCTACTTTTACTTGAGCAGCTCTCGGAAGAGCAGCGTCGAAGCCATAGAGATCATATGGTTCGATGACCTGGTTCCCTGGGCTAGTCCGACGAGCTCAAGACTTGACTGCTATCGTGGAAGGAGGGATTGGGGCATCTTATATGCCTCCAAGGCTGGCCAAGGAGTCATCATCTAGGTTTTCCTCTTATCAGCTTTATGCTGTAGCAATTGGTCAGTCATTATGGTATAATGTCTTAGGTTGTTATCCAGATGTGCTATTTGCAGTTGAGACTTGTGGCTGAGAGCTTAAATCAGCAGACAGAACTTAGCTATCGTGGAAGATACAATAAATGATGATAAATGTTTGCATATCAGAAAGGCACAGGTATTAACATAAAATAGGTTGTAGCCTGAGCGCCCTCTTTCAATCTCACTTTTCTATACGGCATCTCCTGGGGTCTATTTTTGTCTTCGACGACGCCACTCATAGCCTGGCTATCGCCTATTCCGTCTCCCTTCTGGCCCGCCTTTATTAAATCCCAGACCAAGTACGTCATGCGCTTCTGCATAGGTCCTGCTTGTTATCTATCATGTCGTAATACCAACGATCCTTTTCATTTGAGATGTCTGTCTTAAGACGTTATGTCGTTTTCGGTACAGATATCTTATGCACAATAAACAGCCAAGACACTTGGTATCATTCTCCATATCATTACTCTAGAGGCTGGTGAGTGATGGTCCTATTACCATCTTCCCTCTCGTGGCGATCCGTTACCAAGTCCTCCTCCACCGAACCGATCACGAAGCCAGCTAATGGGTCCACCGTTACTCTACCTACGCTGTTGGCCTGAGTCTGCCGTCGACCATCAACTGCTTTGAGAAGGGCTTCTCTGTCTCATTCGTGCGCCGTGCTTACTCGGGCCGGTCGCCCTAGGACTTGTTGGGGAGTGCGGACTGCGCCGATATAGTCGAGAGGTATCGTGACTAAATCCAGATGTCGTTCCTCGGTCTTCACGTTCGTTTTCTCTCTCTTGCTGCTGTGTTAAAACATTTCGCAAAGCCCTGTTCAAGCAGCTCTAGCTCTAACTTGGAAATCTCGAATATCGTACTTGACGTGATTGGGAGTGATAAGGGGCACCGGAAGCTCCCCACTGGTATGGGTTGAGCATGGCCGAACCGCGTATCCCGAATAGGCTGGGCTGATTAGAACTGGGTCCCAAATCTGGCCCTTGAGGCTGGTTGCTGCCGCTGCTGTTGTCGCTAGTACGATCGGTCTTTTCGATTGTCGTTCGACAAATGGGGCATGTATTGTGCGCCTTTAACCATACGGTGACACATTCCTCATGATACCAATGCTTGCAAGGTAGAAATGTCGCCATATTCCCCTCCTTCATCTCATCAATACAGATTGTACATTCTGCCTTGCCTTCGGAGCCAAGCATCTCCTTGTCAACAAGCTTGCGCTCGAGACTTTTAAGAGCTTCTTCTGTAGCTGGAGGTGCAACGTTGGAATGAGCATTAGCCTCCATGAGATGTGTAGTAATGCGATCGAGGACCTCTCGAGAATACACAGCATCGCCATGTGTGACATTTAGCGAAATAAGCATATTCAAAATATCCGTTGGACTTTGAGCAAGACCAGCCGGAGCATCTTCGGCGCCTTCTGTGCCGTCTCGGATCTCATTGAGTGATGGTGGTATTCCATCATCGCGGAGGTTTCGAAAGACACTGGTGCTTTGGTTAGCTCCAATTGTCATGGGTATTGCCGTGATCCGTAGACCGTCAGGTCGCTCAGGGCGTTGAAGTAGTGGCTGTGCGTACTCTTGGAAAGCCTCAGCTTGACCAGCTGGAGAAGCGGTTCGCGTCCCATGGCTAGATTCAAAAGTGATCCTAATAGGGCTTGTTCCACCACCAGATGTTCTATGAATAAAGCTTATACGGTGGATGCGGTGCCCCAAGTTTCGTTCGGTAGGCTGTTCGCGTACTATCGGACCTAAAGGAAAAGATCCATTTCTACCAGAAGCTCGAGGTCCAAACCTATTAAGCATATCGAGGAAATTGTCAAGGGTTGGGTCGACGGCAGGGTCATGGCGATAGTGAAGATGGTCAGGGCCAACCCGGGGATTTCGTTCAAAGATAAACCCGGTATGAGTATGCTCATCTATGTCGGCTTCTTCTGGTTCTGAGTCGTATAGTTGATGCTGGGACGAGGTGGAGGCAGAAGTATGGTGACCGTAGTCACAGGGATCATTTTCGGGATTCATCTGTATATCAGTACATGCTGACATGTTTCCGTCTCGATCCGACTCACTCGTGCAGGCGTAGAGGTTAACTACTCCAGAACCTCCGTTCCTGTTGACTTGACTGTACTCAAAGGCATGAGAAGGCGCCTAGTGCGCTTGGTTACGTTGGTACGTAAACAGGTCACTCAAATCAAGGCTAGCTGTGAGACCAGGAAGACGGGATACACGCGATACGACTGAAGAATGGGTTGAAAAGTCATTTGAGTATCAACTCGAAGTCTATGGTGTAAAAGACCAAGCACTAGAGGCAGCCGGCTTAAGAGGAAATAAACCAGTGTTGAGATTAAACGCACAAGTTGAGTTATAAATAAGTCTTTTGAAGACCAAACAGGCGATAAATAAAGCAGAAATATTCCGCCCTAGTCCACGAATAAAATAAGGTGATCAAGGCGATGAGACATATGATAGGTTGGCAATCGACCGACTTGAAGTCTAGGTGTAGGGTGGCAGTGAAGACATGACCCAAAGCAAGTATAGTAACGGAGTATGGTGTTATATAAAATAACGATAAAAAGAAAGGGAGCTTTGTAAAGGTGAAGAAGAAAGAGACCCTCTGTCAAAGCTCCCGTTGGTAGCATTACCATGCTGACCTCTGTGGACTAAAATCGAGGTTTAGCACCAACGACTTGTGAGGGGCCCAGCTTGGATCTGCTACAATTCAGCCAATCAGAATTGAACTAGATTGAACAAGTTGACTTTGCAGATCACTGGTCTAGCCTAATTAAGCAAGAATGACACCGCATAAGCGGTTCGGGGCAGTGAGACGGATGACCCGGCCCCATCGCTGCTGTCTTTGTATTGAGATAGCGGTGTGCTCAGGTGCTATCATCGTAGACGCTACACTTGACGTGATGCGTGAAAGAGCTAAGTTGGATGAAGGATGGGTCTATGCAGATGCGACCACTGTCACTGCGTATTACGCCTCTCTTCCACCCCGGTTCGATCTTTTCATACTTCGCGATGCATAAAACTGGCGGTGTGATAGCCAGAGACCGGAGATAAAAATAGCAGAGGCTAGAGTCTTTGATGCGGCCTGGTTGTCTCGACAGGGGAGAAAACAAGAAATCTCTGCACGGACGGACATGAGGCCGCATCATATCGGGTTGAAAGCAGTCTTAGCCTGAACGACACTGACGCTAGTCATTGGCCTATGTCCCGTTTTCGACTGGTAGGTAGGTTGTTCAATTTGACTTATCTCACCATGGTCTACACCCGCGCCAACTTCAGCCCTCGGATTCTGCGTGTGACAGGCGCCATCGAAGTTGACGTATCCCCACAAAATTCTTTTGATTCCCAACATCCCTCTCTCCTTTTGACCACCTACATGCAATATATCGTCTCAGCTAGCCTTGCCTTTCTCTATTTGCCTCTCTCCCGACTTGTCATTCCAATTTTTTTGGATTCTGGTCCTATGCCACAACCTATATATCCAGAACGCTCTCAGAGATGATAACTGTCCGAAAGATGATCAATGACAAACATATCGCTAGCTCTTTATTGGAGGAAGTCATCAGTAAACTTGAAGAGAACATAAGTCAACTGAAAAATGAGCAGTCCGAATGCGTGCAACGCTGTGTTGCAAGCCTGGAGGAATTGGTCAGGGAGAAAAAGGCTCAATTGGATGACGCAGGCAATGAGAACAGTCTGTCGCAGCAGAAGGACCAGCGCACGGACTCGGACTCGGACTCGGACCAACCCCAAAGAAAGAAGCTCAAAGTCCCAGCCCAGCCTGACCTAGAGGAGCAACACCAAGAAGACAAAGAATTGGAATGGGGCTTCCATAATGAACTATACAGGGTGACTTTCAACCTCAAAAAATTTAAGAGCTTTGCATACTGCAGGAAAACGCTTGACATCTGGATCGTCAGGGAAAAAGATGCCAGAGAGCTTGGTGCGGATGGCAAGCCTCGAGGCATTGTCTTACGTCCTTTTCCACTAGAACGTACGTTCGATAGGTTCCTATCCTATTGTAAGGAGTGTGGTATGGAGGATAGTGAGGAACTTGGCGATAGTGAGGAGGAACTTGGCGATAGTGAGGAGGAACTTGGCGATAGTGAGATATGGCATGAAATGGCTTGGCCCAGGCAATTCCAACCAGCAGTTGGTGGAGAGAATAATGATTTTTGACCCTGTTCTGCGTACCTGTGATTGATCGCAATACTATATCTTGTAGTTTTTTATCGTCTCCTTCTTTCTACCACAGTGATCGTACTAGTCTGCACATATCTAGTTGTCGTTCAGTGATGTAAGTGAAAGCACACAAATGTCTCTCTGAGTGACAATTCAGATAGCGATGTGTATTGATGAGTATGTCTCAGACGGGCCACGCAATACTTCTTCCATTTTCTCACAACAAGCATTTGAGGCTCGGTCGTTGTGGTCCGTCGTTGTTCCAGAGGGTATCAGCTGTTGGCCCAGAACCCATGTCGATTGCAACATCTTTGAGGCGAAAGTTGGCCTCATCGAAACTGAGGGTCGGGCCACCTGGCCTCTGATATTGGATTAACGATCGAAGAAACCCTGGCCGTGAGCCCCGGCTATATAGTACATGTAGCTGCGGGCCAAAGCCTTCACAAACTCACTATGTCCGTGGCGAAGGTCTTGAAGCATCTCGTGTTGGTGTGGAACTGTAGCCCAAGCATACCGCAGCTCGCTCAAGAACTGCATCGCTGTAGACGGAAGATCTACTGCCGAGTTGAAGAAATTGGGCTTGTATTGGTTCCCTTGCTGACTATGGTGGGCTCCGTGAACGTGAACTGTTCCTGCTGTGCAGACACAATACCCAATAAATATCGGCCAGTCGACGATTCCCGATTACTGTCCAAGCTGAATCAGCTTCACGATCGCGTTGAAGGAAGCACATGCCATTGGCTTCGATCTACTAGGATCGGTGCTGTCCTGTCTCTTCGAGTTCTTCAAGGCTGACGGGTAGAAACGTTCGGTAGATGAGACAGTTAACAAGGTGACAGATAGCTTTATCGAGCAGGATGATAGTCGAGTGGCTCTACCCAGAAATTGTTTCGTGTTTCCAAGAACACGTGTGATGTCTATAAGCATGCTCATGCTTCCGTGGGGCGTCTCGTCGCTGCCCTGCTGGCCTTCGATGAGGAGCAATGAGGAGACAAGTGAGCAAGATAGAAGCCGCAGCATAATAGTGTTGTCGCTAATCAGGCTTAGCCGGTTGCTGGAAATCAATCGAGTAAGTAGCAAGTCCAAAAAAGCCCGCGACGCATCTCACGTTTAGTTGGAGTCACCCAAGCCTGTCCGTCAGTTTCGTTATATATCCAGCGCCAATATCATGCCAGTCGCACTTGCTATGTCCTTTCAGCATTGATTCAGGGTATGTGAGGGCAATTCCATTGCCTACGCAGAAGCATATTCGCCTTATTCCCCTTCCCAGCGACAGTGAAGGCACTGAACAATGGCAAAAGAGCCTGCAATCCATCTGCAGATAGTTTGTCAGTGTCGATCTCTTGTCTAGCCCGTGCTGCAAGGTCCTCAGTCAGGTCGCCAGCCGCTTGGTGCTCACTAAGGTTAGTAGTGTCTGAATGCGGACAGCATAGGGGTCTTCTGAGCTATCAAAGGGGGAAAGAACCTCGCTCCTACAGCTGAAATGGCAAAGTAGAGGGAATCGAGGAAGATGGTCGAGTTGAATTCTTTGTCGAACGGAGGGTTCGCCCACGATATGGTGTGTACCGTGCGCCCTCGTGGCCGGCTCAAGGGTTTAGTGCTCTGTGGTTAAAAGTGCTAGATTTTGGAGATGTATACTAGGCTAACTTTCCCGGTACTGAGCTACTCCGGAGACTGCACCCTCGTTTCATCCCTATAGGGCAGACATTTGGACTCACAGAGGATCACCATTGGGATTACCTGGGCGGCTTATGTATTGATTGCGGTTAAGGCTTGTGGCTAAGAGCTTACTTTCAACACGTTGAACTTCACCAAGCATGGCTACTTAGCCCTCTCACGAGTGGCCAGGCTCAGCACCTCAGACGCTAACGGATCTAGAGGCGACCTCCACGACCTCGATCAACGCCGTCTGTAGAGTGGCTATAATGTGAGGGATTGGCAGTCCGGGGTAGAGCAAGTACCATTCAACGACTGAAGTGACACAGAAACCAGCGTGGACGCCCAGCGCCTGTACCATACATCTTTGTTTATTAACGACAATTTCGCATGGTCTCCTACTGGAGGTTTTCTTGAACACCAAACACTGCTCTTTTTGGCCTCTCTGTACAGTCATCTTCAACGCTGTTGCAGTCTGGAGAGTATTACTATGCTCTTTGGTCATCAAAAGGCAAAGGTACCCAGCCTCAAGATCGACCCCACTCTACATTGGGGAGGAGCACGATGGAGACTGGAAAGACGATGCTGAGTGAAGCCAAAGACGCTTATCCTTCAGCTTGCTGCAACATCGCTGCAATGTCGGCTGTGGCTTCAAACGCGGCATTCCCTAAAGGTTTGAGTATACTATCTTTGACGTGCTTGCGTTGACCCCTTTTGTTACTACACGTTCCAGACGACCAAGCGTACACAGAACTCCGCTAGAAGACCACATATATCCCGCTAGACAGTGTCGACGGTCTTCAACTTGGCCTCCTCATCCTTTCTGTCGTCCGCCTTGTAGGCTTCCTCCCCAGAAGTGGTACCAAATTCCGCCGTGGAGAACACACAAACAGCAGTGGAGGCCAGACCCGAGCAGAGCAAGATACGCGTTGTGAAGAAGATCGGTCTGCACCGCCCTATGAGTCGAGGATGGTCGCTGGCCAGCTTGAAACGCAGCAGTTCAATGTCAAGTACATTGCAAGTATCGTCCCAAGCGGGATGGACGCGTCGTAGCCTCCGGAAATGGGTCTTTGTGGATCGGCCAGATGATGAAGGTCCGGTGGGCTATCGCGATGGTGACTTCTCGTCTTTGCATAGTAGATAACTAGGCTGGCAGGCTTCTTGTGCTAGTGGCAGGCATTGAGCCAGAAAGGTGCAGGCAAAGCGTGCCCTCTTTGTCCGAAACTAACATTGACCAGGACAACAGCAATCATTAGGCCAACGGGTATGCGGTCAGCCAGGGATAAGTGTTTTCAGAGTTTTAACAAAGATTGGCTTCTTCAGAGAATAGTTTAGTAAAAGAGAAGTACAAGTCAATGTAAGGCAGATCGACAGCAAGAAGAACAATCGCTACTAATTTGTAACATTCTGATGGTGCTAGAGAGTCTCTCCAGAATTGCTATGTTGGGCTGTCTCGTAGGATGAACTCTACCAGATGTGTCCCAGTAAAATACAGACACAGGGATGGTTTTCAGCCTGGGAGGGACAACGTCACTCCCTTTTGCTGAACAAAGCCATGGATCTAAGGAGAACTTACTTTGTCTACGTTGCGGAACATTATGAGGCTGAAAGTGTTGCTCTCTCAGCTTGGCCTTCACAATGTCAGCGACCAGGAGGTTGAAAAAGAATCGAGCCAGGCCGGGGCTTGACCACAACAGGTGGGGTAAGACACTAACTAGTGGCTGATCTGCCGCCTCCAATTGGCGATCATTGGACAAAGTCCTTCTTGTGGATGTTTCGTCTCCCGAACTTGCATCGCGTAATCTGTTCCAGCCGCTCGTGGCGGGCGCCAATTTCAGCCCTTTCGCTACGTGTTGATCCGGGTAAGACGGGTGGGGTCCCGGCCCGTGGCGCCTCGTCCGTGATGCCTTCTTTGCTGACACGTCTGCTTCATGGGTAAGGCCAAGATGACAACGGATCTTGCCGACATTGACCTGAAAAATCCTGAGCGGCTTCTTGTCGTTCTTTCGTGTCTGCTGTGAGTGTCGTCTATTCCCGGTCATGGGGACGAGTGATGAGAACTATTCGGCGCTTTCGCGGTGAGCCTGGCCTGGGATGCTCAGGCTCCTCTTCTGCTTCGTAGCCGATCTGGGGCGTTGTGGCCACCATGATGCACGACGGTGCTCCTGATACAGGTGGGCTTGGAGCACGAACGCTCGGTCGGTCTTGTGATACGTCATCCTCTCCTTGTCTGCCGGACATGTCTTTGTGAGCTTCTTGGTGCGATTCCAGTTGTGAATCTCGCTCTTGCTCTGGCTCTCGCTGTCGTTGTCAGTACGCCTCCGCACCTACGATCCGATCATGTCCTCGTCGCTCTTTAGTGAGCCGGCGGAGCACGCCGCGTACTCTCTTTGGCCGTTCCAGGCACTTGTCAAAGTTGGCCTGATGCGGGCCCAGGGAATTGACGCACCGCTCTGGTGCGGCGTAGTCATCCGTATAGTGGCCGGTCTTGCCGCAATGTTGGCAAACTTGCCGTCTGTAACAACTGCGGGCAAAATGATAGCCCCAGCACGTCTCGCACTGTCTGAGTCGATTGGTTTTGTCGATGAGTCTGGCCGCACTGCTGCCAAATAGCGACCAGAATCTCTTCGTGGGCTTCAGAAAGGACACAAGCAGGCCCTTGGTCAGGGGGGTTGTCCAAGAAATAAGCCGTCTGGATTTCTATCTCTTTGCAGTCGGCAGCCAGGACGGCCCATCCTGAGCGGACTTGGAACACCTGCCGGGTCTTGTCCGAGACGGCGCCGAGTTTCTCCCGGATCAAGGTCCGGATGGCATAGCCACTGTGGGCCCTGGCCGGAACCTCAGCTTCTGGACGGATGAAGACGCGGAGGTCCTGTCGGGGTGAGGCGATGTTCGTCAGTTGCCCTTAGCGATGAGGTGGGCGGTCATGAGCAGCGGGAAGCGAGGTGGCGGCGACAAGTGGCGAGGATGGTGTCTGAGCCATCCGCCCGGGGCCAAGGCGCATGCCGTCGCCTATCATCTACGGGGTTTCGCCAACACGATACAAGGTCCTCTCCCAAGCGCCGTGAAGTGCCGTCATGGCTTGTGTCGAGCCGGTACTACTGCATGGATCGGAAGCTTGGTACCCGGGCACCACCAGACCGTGATGGAGTCAGCCTAACAGAGATACGCCATCGAGCAATCTGCATCTCATACAAAGAATGAACAAGGGCTTACACCAGTCCATGAGAGCCTTACTGCCCATCTGGAAAACGACGCCCATCAACATCCTCCACCACGAGAGCGGGATACCGCCAGTTGATCAACTCTTGGAAAAACGGCGATAGAGATTCTCCGCGCGGCTCAAATCACTCGACGACGCCCATCCTCTTGTGCGGCAAACGCTGTCACCCCGTCAACCTACCTACCATAATCTCATTAAGCGAAGGTATCGACAGGCAGAAAGTGGATTTAGAACACGCCTCCGACGTACAGACGAGCTTCTTGCCTCGTGCAGGCGTCCTAAGCTCCTCCAGAAACGCTTCCAACAAGAAGAGATGCCACCGCTGCAGACAGTATCAAAGGAGAAGACAGCCAAGGCCTTTCTCCGCTGGGTCAAGTCACTCGACCCGCTCACCTTGGTCGTCTACTCAGACGGTTCCCTGCCAGAGACAGAGTCGCCAGCTACGGCTTCACCCTTCATCAAGACAACTTGCCTGTCTTTGACGGATCAGGCCGCCTCGGACCAGCCGATGTCCTTGATGCCGAAGCTAGAGGAGCATTAGGAGACCTCAAGGCTGCCCCAAAACTGCGAGAATCAGCGACGCAAAACATAATCATATGCCTAGACAACCTCGCGGTCCCAACGTGCTTGCGAGGCACACCATCCGACTCTTCTCAAGACATCTTCCCTGAGTTCCAGGCTCTAGCGACATTGCACGGGTCTGCGCACGTACGATGGATGCCGGGACACACCGACATACCTGGCAATGAACAGGCCGATCGACTGGCGAAAGCAGCATCTTTAATGCCCGGGTCAGAAGACGCACGACCAACCCTGGCGTTCTTGCAACTGCATTGCGTGTGATCAGTAGGGGTCCTGACGTTGGCAACGTTGCCCCAGCCTAACAAGAAGAGAGAGGCCGTACTTCACCTTGATCACTCTTTCAGTATATCAGTCGTTATGTAGACAAGTGTTGGGGAGATAGGCTACTAGTGATGTACTACATCTATCTTTTGCTAACTACCTAGGTACCTGATGAATAGAACCATGGGCCCACGTGTCCCGGCCTTGTTCAGCAGGATCCAGATTCTAAGCTTCCGGTCGTCATCCATCTCTGTTGTCATCTTCGGGTTCAACAGTGATCTCGTCCTCGGTCTCGTTCACGGTATCGTTCTCCGCGATCCACTCCGACTCCTCCTCGTATGTCTCAATGCTCTTGTAGACTACAACCTGAGGTACTGTATCATCGGTCTTGCTGGTGTCGTAAGATGTGAGTTCTTCGGGGATGGCTAGCTTGTGCTCGAGGAGGAATTGTAAGCTGGCTCGATAAGGTATTGAAGAAGGTCCTCGGCCTGACGGTGACAGAGTCCTGAAAGGGGTCGAAAGGGGCCCGTACTCTGCTTCAGACTGTTTTATGGCTCGGCGACGTGCAGCTGGATGCGGCTGGAGTCGCGTACCTTTTACCAGCAGAGGATCTTGGGGATGGAGGCAGCTGCAAATGGTAGGGTTTGGTCAGTGAGACCATCGGTCAAGGGGTCAGGATAATACCAGCAGTGGAACGTGTGCTTACAGTCGCCATAGGCGTTGCATCTGGGGGCTAGCTAGTGATGATGTTGAAATTGTAAGGGCAAGAGGAAGATGCCTTGGATGGAGTTGAGTCTTGTTGTGATGCGAGTGAAGCCAACAGCGCTAGTATCAGCAACTTGCCTGGTACGTAGAATATGCGTTGATTCTAGAATAAGCACTCAGGCACTATGAAAAAGGCGCATTGGATTCTTGTATGTCTTGGGATCAGTGGGTCGGCATATGTTGCGATAATGACCGAATGTCCGATCGAAGCTTTTGAAGAGGCTCGAGCCGTATCGAAGGCGCTAGGGTTTGTAGCGCTGACCGCGGAGTGAGCAGCCGAGATGACTCGAGTCTGTTGCAAATACTGCAGCGCATTGATTCGAAGCTGCTTGCCCTCTGTTGTAACGAGAACCGCCCTCTTCGCATTAATCGCAGTCCTTCCTTTACCTCGTGAACTACCCCCCGGAATCCTCTCCTTATTAATCGCGCCTCTTCATTTGCGCCGACAGCAAAACAGCCTCTTACCAACACACCCATCTTCGTACTTGGCCAAATACCTGCGGGTCCTTCTGCTGCAGTTGTCGCTGAAGACGACCGATCAATCGATGCCGGCTTTTTTGAATCGCCTTCCCTACAAGAATGGCTCTTTATCGATCTCAACCGTAACGCAACCAGTATGGCGTTACTATCATTCCCTTTGATCGGAAAGAACTGCTCGCAAGGCACTTCAGATAAGGGACGCCACTGATAGACGCCGCTTCCAGTGGGTATTGGCTACGCTCTCGTTGCCACCGGTATTGATCAAATCGAACATACCGACAAAGTAGTTGTACATAGCCTTGTCTTTTGTAGTGATGGGACAACATTCTCACCAGATCATCGGCCATTCCCCGAGCATTTGGCAATCCTAGAGCGTTTGTCGCAATGTGTAGCTAGACCTTAGGTCATGTTTGTGGTTCAAGAGGCGAGGTCTCTGACGAAGGTGACGCCCAAGCTGGTGATTTCGTTGCTCCCGTACAACGCCATGCCCGTCAATGCCGCCGCATACCGAGGGGTAGCAAGATAGACATACCTACTCAACTGGGAATATTTATGAGTCGAGAAAGACAAGAAGGGCGATGAAACGCTGTGGTGGCGGGGGAACGCTAGGTCGGCTGCGCTGACGGTTCTGAGCATGGACTCGCACAACAGCCGTCAAAGTCTGCAGTTGGCGCAAGGATTCGGCGGCGGCGGCGGAGGAGCAGGATGACGGTGCTTTGTGCAGCAGCACGGTCGAGCGGACAGCAAATCGGCTCGCATGCGAAGGAGTGCTAAGAGGCCGAGCGCTTACATTCTGGCACACTTGCCGTCCAGCGTCTGTCCCGAGAACCGATCAGCTGGATCAACAGGGCGTGGCCAAGGAGACACTTACCGCCATGAAGTCTCCGTACTGGTCACCGACTCGCAGCTCGCCCAGCTGCCTTGATGCTCGTCCGCTGCCAGATCGCTGGTGGTCTCCAACATCTCTTCCAGCTCAGTGCAACGGAATTCGGGAGCCGTGGTCTCAATGGTGAGAGGGAAACATTGTCTCGCTTCCGAGAAGCTATGTATACGCATCGTCAAGCTCGCGAGAAGCATTCGTCTGGTGGAGAAGCTCCGTCGTGGGAAGGAGGAAAGTCGCCGGGGTTTCACTGGGGTTTCGCTAGAGGTCTTATGGAGGGAGTTCGTCTGATGATGTTGCGGTCGGTCATTGGGCAGATGATCGCGGGCAAAACCGTGGCAGAAGGAATCGCGATGAAAAGGGTCTTGATCGAGGATATATGGACGGGGACTCGGTTTTTCAATGGTTGCTGAACATTGTGAAGCTAACCAGCTCGTATCGCCTCGTCTGAGATCGGCATCGTCGGCATCGTCGGCATCGTCGGCATCGTCGGCATCGTCGTCGTCGTCGTCGTCGTCGAGAGCTATTCCTGCACAGGCAAAGAACGTCAGCGGCTGGTCTCTCCGCACGCGTCGCTCCAGACTCCACGCGCAAGCCACAAAAGAAGATCGGGACAGACACCTACCAGATAAATCATTGTAAAACGTCGTTACCGATCGTCTGCGGCGCTACGGGCGAGAAGTTGGCCGCCGC
>JAAOAT010000027.1:0-25189 GCA_013186855.1 Fusarium ramigenum | reverse complement strand
GAGTTGATAGTCCCCACAGCTGATAGCTCACATCACGCGCCTCACACACGTGATTCAATTGATGTTCACTGCGTCAAGCGTCGCCACCAACAGCAGGCGCTGAAATTGTCCCGTACGACCGAACAATCATGCCATGGCGGCAACACGCGAGACTTGCCGGTGCCTCGCACACCTCCAATGAATTGGCAGACTCCGGGAGTTTTGTTGTCGTCGTGCCGCATCCGGTCAAGTCGGCGACATATCAACTACAACCCTATGCTTTGTTGTTGGTCAATGTGAAGGACTCGGCCACTTGTCTCAAAATGATGTGGATGGGCCGAATAATGCCCATCGATGGGCCCGTATTCCGAGATGAACCCTTTTCATCGGCATGTGTGGTAGGATCATCTTGCTGGCCGGGATTATCGGACCTGCTGTTGCGCCCGACTGATTCTGCAGTCCTCGGATCATCTCCCGTTCGCGGTAGAGGCCGTTTTGCTGCGACTTTGCTCCGAGCGGGGATATCTGCCCGCGAGATTGACTAATTTATAACCACCCTGGCGGCTGAGACCAGCTTGACAGCATTGTACTGAAACGATCACGCTCTCGGGGACTCTTAATGGTAGGTACCAAATTATTGTGGCTGACTCAACAAGGCTAGCAAAATCTTGCTGTTACTGGAATGTGATCAGCGTGCTGAACCATTATGGCCTACTCGGGAATAGTTTGACGAATGCCCTGAAACTAAGAAGGCAGATGACACAAAATCTTTCCCTCGCCGGTGTCGTGATTATTGACGCCCGACCCATAGATATCTGAACACAAGTCACCGGCTATAGCACCGTCATAAAAGTCAGGTATCGGAGACTACGCGATCATGAGGACTAAGAGAGCCGGCGCTATCTACACGCGTATAAGGGATTGCCAAATAACTCTCGAGGTTCGGGATTACTGCTTGCTGCCTTAGATGGTTGTAACAATGAATGATGCTCATGCTGACCGCCCAGCAGGAAGAATGTCCCAAGAGAAAGAAAAAGTCCAATTGCCCAAATGCTCTAAGGCGACGGCGTCTTGATTATACATCTGCAGGAGAGGGTTCAAAGAAAGACGACGATTGTATACGAGCCCGCGGTTTATCTCCTTCACCAGAACAAGAATGTGACGCCCAGGATCAATCGACGGTCCAGGACTGGGATTCTCTTCCTCATATCAACCTGATTGTAGGCGATGTTTATATCACTTACTGGGCCGAATTAGATAAATATTTCGCCGGAATACTTCTGCCTCTTGACCATATTGAAGACGTCATTGGGGAGCCTGTCGAGTTGGTGGGCTTGCTCAGCAACATACCATCCTGCTTCATATACAACAGTGTAATGAAATCTTTCTTATGGGAGCCTAACTACGAACAAAACAGTATCAAGCACTCTGAACTATATTTCCCTTTCGCTTTCTTTGACGGTGTCGAGTGTCCCAGTGAAAGTAGTTTGGCTTGGGTTCATATCGATCTTATTCAGGAGTGGGATGAGAAGAAGGCGCTGACGATCGAGCACAGTCAACAAGCCATCAACTATATAAAGGAGCAAGCCAATAGTCAAATAAGGCTTTATGGTTATGATGATGAAATTCCGGACTCAGAGGCCGATGATGGTAAGCGTTCTTCCTCACCAGGTGGACTCACTAACATAGGCTTATGCTACACAGATCCATTATCACGGCTCCCAAGTCGCTCAACTTCGAGAAATCTACAATCTGGTCCTGATGAGAGCGATCAGGAAATTATACTTGAGACGCAGGAAGAGCCAGAAGTCAGCATGAGACAAGAGAAGCCAACCTTGCGGCAAGACTCTAATCCAAGCGCATTGGACAAGCCAACTAGAGTCATGTCGCGACTAAATCGGCATTCTATGAGTCTCAGACATCTCACTTCTATCCACAGCACTGAAACGCACTCACAGGTCGATCCTGAAAGTCTGCAAGACGTCGCCGATGTTAACGAAGGTAAGCTGTAGCCTAACCCCACAGAGATAATCTCTGACCCATCCAGAAACGGAACCTGAATACGATTATGGTAAATGCCAGTGTAAGGGCTGTTGTGATAGTGGTTGTTTCAATCTAGGCGCACTGATTTCATGTGACAACAAAACATGCAACGTCAACAAATCGGCCTGTAAAAATCGCCAAACTCTAGAAAAAGAGGGCTGTCTTGCTGTGAGACAAAGTCAGGCCTGCGGAACGGAATTGTATCTCAGTGGCGATGATATTGAGAAGTATGCTAAACTCGCGCAATACTCTGGATCACGCATCCGTGGCGACGATCTCCGCCGCCTCAGGAAGGAAAATGATGACCATATTATCAAGGCCAGTGATTCTATCCTATCGCGCACAACCTTCTAACTTGATATAGGGCCACTATGTAGTACAGTGGAAATATAATGACCTCTTTGTTGACGCAGAGCACGAGGACATTAAAGCCAGATACGCGAACCACAGTTGCCAACCAAACTGTGAATTACAGGAATGGCGAGGTAGCAAAGGCCCAATACTCTTCTTGGTTGCTTCCGAGCCCATCAAGAGAGGCGACCCCATAACGTTCAGGTATAACCTGAAGGAGGCTCCCACCTCCGTTCGTGTCCGGTTCAATGAACAAGTACATGACCAGGGCATTTGTTATTGTGCCTCCTTATCATGCCAGTGGAAACCTTCCGACGCGATTCAAGGGGTATTGGACTGGATTAAGAAGCAAGATCAATGCCCGAATCGTATGGAAGCGAAACCCCAGACCATTAGGATAACATTGCCTCGGAACCCAACACTCATACATTATACTCTAAGCTCACGATTAAGTATCGAGGAAGAACTTCTCCATGTAAAGAGTCAATTGAAAGATAAACTGTTAATATCAGAGTAAGAGAGGAAAGAAAAGAAAATCACTCTTTACAATTAGATATTGGTTGTGACGTAAAAGCTACCTCAGAGGTCTGACGTATAAAGAACTTTGAGTTTATCACAAAGTGTACAGTATAGACTCCCGTCAAAATTATTCATTTGGTGAGACAGTGGTGTATGCCCAGGAGTCAGTATTCGCTGCGAGAACCAAGCGAAGATTACTTATTAAGCATTGAATTCGAGGTTCAGGACTTGAAACAACAACATTCACACTTCGAGCAGCAAGTAATCGACAGCCCACCAGCCTCTAATCGATTCAGAGCCCGAAATACGTGCAGATACATGAACGCCACGCCAAGGGGTAACCCAAGTTCAACACCCGGTTGTTGATTTGAGATATCCTCATTGTGAGGTTCCCCAGCCGGCCTTTCATACATTGGTATTGTTCAAGGTTCTCTGCTGCTCTGAGACGCATCAAATGAAGTGGAGGTTTCAAGAATACAGATTCAGTCAGCTTTTGAGTTCCAGCCATTCAAGCACGGAATCGGTACGGATATGCAAGTCGCTGGCCTTTCCTGGGCTATCGACATTCCTGCCCGCGGATTCTTCGCCCTTTAGTGTGTCCTAACCTAGATGCCCCGGCCTCGGTTCGGTCTGGACCATCTCCATTGTTCCCTATCAAGCCATGGTCTCGCGCCTTAAACAGAACATAATGCCGACCAAAGTTCTGCCATAAATCCGTAGGTATAGGCTATGAGGGTCGCATTGGCTAAAAGCCGCCTTGCCATCAATGTATGTGGCCCTCGTTCTTTGCAGCTCCAGCACTATCAGATCTCAAAGATGCAGACGCACACAGCAGCCTTATGCGCGAGAGGTAGACTTTGAGCCGCGGCCATTTTCTTTGGCGCTCTATCTTGACACTTGTAGGCATCAGGAGGATCGCAATTAGGGGAGATACCTACGAAGCAGAAGTTTCTGGTGGGCTCTGGCACCAACCGTATTCCGCCGGCCGACCAAAAAGGGGTACGGTATCGCCATCGACTTGTTGGCTTGGGTAAGCCTTGGCAAGAATAAGGTGCTGGATCGTATAAATTTGTATAGGAAGGCGAGCATGCCAGGTACCTGCATAAGATCGCGGGCAACGAGATGGTGCTGTCGCGGCTCTAGCGCCACTTTGTAATGGTCTCTTCCTCTATTCGGCTACTTGTCTTTTTATCCTCGCTGGGAGACGAATATCCGAGCCTGTCGCCACCGTCCTTGCGAAAGACAACAGTTGCTTTGATGATCAGGTTCCCGCGGTTTCTGCTCAGTGGCGTTACCCCTGTGATGCCTGACTCCTACCTCATCGGTCTGTCTTCTTCATACCAGTGGCTTTTTAGGCACTACAAGTCCGGCTGGTCTTGCCCCCTTTGCCAAGTGCGAGTCGGGAGCCTACGCAGCCGCGGATCTTGCATGACACAGACTTGCTCGACACGGACTTGCTCATCTAGCAGCACCACTGTGCTGTACTTGTTCCACGGCCCTTCGGCCCACAGCACATAAAAGACTGTCGATCCCGACGATGCAAAGCTGTCTGAGTCACCGCCGCGGCCTGCTCTCGTGACCGTGCCTTTGGAGAATCCACCAGCGGAATCCATAATGGTTCTATTAGTGTTCGCTGTCGCTGTGTTAGATGCCGCCACCAATAGCAGGCGATGGGATTGTCCCGTGCGAACGGACGACCCCATCACCCTCTTGATTTCGATAGAACGCAACGTAGGCTATCGCTCAGTAGGTCGACCCTGCGGCAGACTTACCAATCACCTGCCTAGTAGTGAGAACGTGGTTCGCAGTTACTCCCCCGGCGTGACATTTGTTTCATGATCTGGATGCTCCATTAAAGTTCCCTTATCAAACATGATAGAATCCTTTCGTCAAGTAGCCCTCTTAAATACCTTCCACCTCAAAGGCAGCACCAGTTGCGCTCTCTATCGCCCCTTTCTCAGAAAACACCTTAGCGAAAGACTCAAGATCCCTCCGCCAGGAGCCTTTTCAGCATCAATGCCAAGAGTAGAATGTTGCATTTGTGCTCAAGTTCTTCAGTCTTCATGTAACCTTGTCCCAGTTCTGCCTTGAGTTTCGTTCCTCAAGGTTCTTTCTATCTAGCCCACACGCGCGCGCTTGTGGTTTGTCCTTCCCGTGCATTAACATAGACTTACTGCTCCACAGATAACGGTATAAGTGATCATGTGACTTCGCTGCTGTGTCGTGTTGTATTTAGCCCCGCGACACGCAAGGTTTAAAGCGACAAACTTCCACTTTATTATTGAGTGCTATTACCAACCCTTCCCAATACCTCCTTGACATTTTGGATTTTCCGTCACTAGTGCGGGTGTTAAGATTGCTCAGTCGTTCGACATATTTTTATTCTGTATCCCTTATCTGTATTCCTTATCAACAACCTAACCGTCGTCCCCAAAGGCCTCTACCAAAGATACTCAAACCCTGGGTTATTCTCATAAGACTACACTTTTCTCTAAACCGAGTCTTATTACGAAGCTCGATGATTTGGTAGACATGTCAGCTTCAAAGTCCTCTCCTTCAACATCACCGGACACAAGGCCCTGCACTTCGCAGGCGTCCATTGTTGCCCCGCGAAAAAGGCGTCCACAGCGCATCTACCGGCCCGCAAAGAACTCGCTCTACGATATATTTCAACAACACGCCGGTACATCGCTATTCGTACGACCCATTTGTTGGACGGATTTGCACGCTCAACTACTCGGCGCGAGATGGGAGGAACTACCGCCATGCGATACACCTCACCCGTCAGCGGCCCCAGGCACGCCACCATCGCGAGGACATTTGAGTCCATCGAATACCATCATCAGTCTTAGCAACGCGCTCACGCAGATTCTCCTGCCCCACCCATTGCATCCTATTCTGTCATCTAATGCTGTCAAGTCGGTTCTCAACACGCTGTGGCCTACACCTTTCAACAAGCCGCAGTACCTGCCCGAACTCCATCTGTACTTTGGCGGCCGCGTTTATCGTGATGCTGTACGCGCCCAGCTTATGTGGAATTATCCTTCTGAGGAGGCAAAGTCCTCTTACTCTTCATTCAAATCAGTTTCAACGCGACCCGCTGAATCCTTCAACATCTCAACACAGTCCTCGCCAAACTACATCCCCGCCAACTTACCCATGATCTGTTACATTGGCAAGACTCACTTGGCTTCAGTCCGAAACAACCTTTTTCGCGTCGTTTCTGGACCTGGACGAACATGGAACGAGCCCGTGTTTCGCCTCCAGCAACTGCGAGCTCGTATGCTCGTACCTTCAAATTCCGACCACGATGCTCATTTTGTGGGCGTCTTTCTAGGGATGGCACAGAAGCACTTCTACCCTACCCCACCTAACAGAGGCAGACGCGACTCGCGCATTTCACCAGGCCAGGGCGTTCCTCCAAGCCCCAACTTCCACGACATGAAGGTGAGAATTATGACTCACGACATTGATACATCCGAGTTTATTGTCTACACCGGTTACATCACAAAGGAGTTCTTGGAGAAGTTCCACGATCCCTTCAAGGCTCAAGCTGGCGATGACGACGCTATTGTTTCTGGTCTCAAGATCGAATACACAAGAGTTCCTATCTGGCCGATTCTGGGACTCCGAGAGAGACTAGGCAAAGCTCTAGGCCAAGAGATTGTCGGAACGTTCAACCCAAATGAGATGGAAACATGGGAGAAAGACCCCGAGAAGCCAACTGGTGAGAAGCGCAAGCGAGATGTCCTCACCGAGGTCGTCAGCAGTAGCTACGAGGAAGAGACCGAGGAAGAGCCAGCAATCGTTTCAAAGAAACGCTGTCTAAACGAGGGTACACCTGTGGGTCTGGTGATGTGAGATCAAGCTACATGCCATGTATGAGATGAAACTGAGATGGGATGGATATACATACGGTTTGATTTTGAGGGCAACAGGACTTGTTTAGTATACAGCGTGTATTTGGCTGGCTGAAGTGTCTTTGGGATTTCATGAAGACTCACTGTAGCTCTACATCACGGGCACGCATGATAAGGGTAACAGCGCAGAGCTATCAGGGAGTTAGGTTATGCACTACAGTGTTTTGCTTTTAAGATACAAGGTTGGCGAGGGAATCGACATATATAAGTGGCCCTCTGATGGGAGCAAGGATTCTGAGCAAGAGCCAACAAGAGTGCCAAAGAATGGCCGAGAGGAGTGGATACGATACCTAGTCGAAGCAGTTGACGAAACTGAAAGAATTTGACCCCAACAGATGACATTGCCAGCATGGCTCTGTGACCAACACTTGTATCACATGATAATCATGAGCTCGTCACATAATTTTGAATGGGTATGAATGCCGCTATTCTTATGTTGTACGGAAGCAGTGCTTTCGAGTCCGCCTTGACTGCCCAAAAAGCACCGTGGCTTCCTACATCATGTGGTCCCGTACATCACAAGTCATGACGGTGTTCTGTCTAAACGTTCTTGTTAAACCCTTGGGCGCTATGAATTAATTCTTTTTAGCTTTATCTCCAGCAGCGAAGACATGCCATTGCCTGAGATAAGTTTTAAGATTTAATAATATCAATGCAACCCAGGGTAACCCCGAACATAGAAGAGATTGCAGCCACCTTGCACCAAGAATGCTGCCACGTCTGCAGTCCTGTACCGCATACCGAGTGAAGTAATAACTAAAATACATTACGGAGTAACTAGAAGCCGTGGAAAAGTGGAAATAACACCTATAAGCACGGGGATTAATAAGGATAATCAATATCATGCTGATGAGGACTGCCTCGAGGTGGAAGGGCGCAATTTGAATGTAAGGCCGTTGCCGTGCTGTTCTTCCTGTTCTCATTTCTGACAAGCGCAGCATGGCTTCTGCCTACTTGGACGCACCTGAATGCTCTGCTTGGCCCACTAGCGAGCTTCTTAGGCGGAGGTTCTCACGCTTCAAAGTTCCTCACTCTCACTGTAATCCATAGTCGGAACACTTGCTGCGCTCGGTATCGTCTCTTCTCGTTCCCGTTAGCGCTGTCAAAAAATACTAACCATTTCCAAGAACAACCTACTGTTATATGACAGGCTTCATTACTGTCCTGGCCCAAGTTCTCGGCCCCAATCTGGCCACTAGATTCTCACTATGCAGCTCTCACCGGTTTGCGCTTCTGGGCCTTACTGCAGGTGTCATCGCTGGGTTCCTCGACGGCACAGACAATGCTTCACATGAGCTAGGCCGTGATGAGTCTGGTTCCGTCGCCGACCCCTTGTTGTCTAGGAGGCGGAATTCCCATGAAGGTAGCAGCCATCCAGATGGTGGAGTCGAATCTCTCGTGGAGCTTCTGAAGATATTCCTGGGCCTTAAGGCGCCCGGGAGACATAAAGTTCTAGTGTTTACCCTTCGGATATCCTTCTTTATCGCTATTCCTCAAGCATCACGGCCCCTGTTTGCAACGTACGCACAGAAAAGATGCGGCTTGAGTCCTACAGAGGTATGTATCTTACTCTCTTAATATATTGTTTCCAATCACCAACTTACCTCGCAATCAAGGCCGACAATTTGTGGCTTCTTAGAGGCGAGATAAGCATGCTCATCTTCGGTGTCCTCTTACCTTGTCTTATCCTAATGAAAGACTATAGAAGGCGACTCTCTGACAATATCAATTTAACTATTGGCAAATGCAGTGTGATATTGATGGCATTGGGTGCAATTGTTATCGGCCTATCGCACTCATCCCTTGCCATTACTATTGGTTCGTGTTTCCCAGACTTCTTAAATAATGTTATTAACAACAACGAGGCCTTATTATCAATACGTTTGGTGTATCATCAAATCTCAGCCTGCTTTGCTTCACAGCCAACCGTCTCTCGAGCTCTGAGGTAGGACCTGCGCTAATGTCTGTCGCACTATTCGAAAGCGCCGGTTCATTGATCGGTATTACGCTTATCTACCCAATTTACCAATGGAGCATAGACGAAAAAACGCCATTCTACGCTGGAGGTCTCCTTTACGTATTGTGCGGCGTGAGTGCCAGCCTTTCCCACACGTCTATATCCTCATATACTTACTGGAAGGTGAAGTTGACATACGCCGCCATCGCGTTAGTAGTTTGGCGTACCTCTAGGGAGTCACATCAACAGGAAACTGAAGCCTGATTATCAAAGTGTGGCTGGCCTTCCTCACTCCTCACATATTGGCACCGGTAGACTGATTGAGTCCCGGTTAGTCATGACGTTTTTGCGAACTTGTAGTGAAATACTACAGTCCATCTATGCTAGTTAACGGCAAGCTGATACGTATAGATAAGCACACCTTTGCACATACAACGAGCTCTGGAAGGTCAGAGTAACAAGATTCAAATATCTCCGTTTGTTAACCGAAGTCGAAACTTTCGTGCTGGGAAACATCCCCACCGTTAATTGTGATATTGGCGGAGTTATGCGCTTGGTGATGTGAATTGAGATAAGAGATTTACTATTGAACAGCCAATCTTATTTTGTGAAGAAACCGGCAGATAAGAGAAGTCAAAGGATCAGTAGTAGAGTCTGCCTTTGAAAGCTCACGAACTACATTCTTGCTGTCAGCAACGCGTTACCATTCTGTGCACTAGACAACCTGTAGGAACTATAGTGGCATGAGGCTTTAACCGTTGTTCAAACTGCCTTAGGTGCCCTACGATAGGGCCAACTACCCGCCGGTCCTCCGCGAGGGTCCCTTCGGCTATCCCATATACCCACTGCTCAAAACCATTTCTCATGGGCGGACTTGATCTTAGGACCTAGTGTTTCTCTGTAGCTACATATTCTCCGTCTGTTGACAATGACGTACTACAGTGATATCACTTACTGGCAAGGGCTATGTATATGCCACTTCCAATCTTGCGCGCATGAACACTCCACGGAATCTTTGCTGCCGACCCTTTCTTAGTTGAGGTTTTTCGAGGTGGGGCTGTGGAGGCCAAGCCGAGACTCTCCCCGGTCACGTCGTTCGTCAAGGCACCTTACGAACATATCCACTCTAAAGATAAATTTCCTATTTGGGATATCTGGGATCCGCTTGACGAATCACACTAACCATACAGATAGTGGTGATCTCAGGTTGATGACTGATTTTTGCTATTACAGCCATTCTGGTCGAAATATGGGATGCCTATCTCTAACGATCCTTTGAGACTCGGCTGGTGATGCTGGTCGACATTCAACTGTTAGGTGATGGAAGGTTCTTTTCTTTGCAGCTTTACTCTGGTGGGAAACCTCTATTTAAATCTCATGAGTAAATCACCACTACTTTGCAATTTGCCCGCTTTCTATTTAGAGGTGAAGGGCTATGTTATTATATATGAAGGTCCTCAGGCAGAAGTTATCTATGTTGATGCTTGCCCGTTAGACCTATATACTCCTATTTTCTTATTACTCTCCTTTTTAATGGAGGCTGGTTAAGTGAACTATATTTTGATATCTCCGCGCAGCTTGTCGTCCTCACGTGGGTAGTCACTGCGTACTATAAGCAACTGATATTCAAGCAAATCTAGCCACCATTAATCAACGAGCGAACGCCACATAGTAAGATCAAATTCATAGCCACAGTTAGAGGGTCTCAGGGGAATGGGCCGCTAATGCATTATGCAGTCTAGCTCAGCAGATGATGTTTCCCCTTCCAACACAACCTTGAGAAATACAGGTCGTGATTAGATAGTGAATATTGGTGCCGATATGAGCCTTCCCTCTGGATCAAATAGCAAGTGCATCGAGTCCAGCATGACCATTGATTGAAACACTGGAGCGTCCTCAACATACAGTCAAACCATACTGTGATAATCTGGTTTTGTTTATAAGATCCCGTCACTTATTCTCTGGTATTTCATTTAGAAAGTCGCGAGTCTTGATAATATTCGCTTATCGTTGCCATTTGTTGTTGTATTTTGGATATGTTAGGTTTTCCTCTTATCAGCCTTGTGCTGTAGTAATCGGTCAGACATCTTGGTATAATGTCTACTAGATGTGTTATTTGGAGTTGAGACTTGTGGCTGAGAGCTTAAATCAGCAGAGAGAGAACTTAGTTTTCGCCGCGCTTCCCTTATCTTATCTGATGTGTCTACAGGTAGTCACCAAATGCTTTAGCGTATATATTGACCTACCCTGCAGTAATAGCAATTTCTAGGCATTATGAATTTCCAGCTTAAAGGCCTCACAAGCCTTGCTCACCTTGATTTCAGTAGAGATCGGCTCGCAGGAATTTATCAGAGATGCACTGACGTGCGTCACAATCTTCTATGCGTACTCGTTGACACCAAGACAACCATCATGGCTAGATATGCGACTCAAGTTAAGCCAGACTTTTGTCGTCATACACACTTATACATAAGTAAACATCATTTAATCGACAATAACAACTATAGCGAGAGTAACAACTATCACGCAAGAGAATAAATCGCTTATGTGCGATGCTGTTGCAATTGCTACGGTTGTAATCGATAAATATAGAGATTGCCCTACAGATAGATATAAAGAGTCGCTGCAACTGTAACAACTAGCCATCATATCACCACAAACAGACCCTACATTGCAACAGCACACACTCACTCACAACTCACAGGCTTATTAGACTAAACAGGGTGATGTTTGGGGAACGGCCAGTTAGCCTAGCCGAAATAGGGAATCTCAGCTGTCAGGTATTTCGTTCTTAGATCTTGCTAACCGGTAATGCATTTATGCATTTATCCACGTCTGATCCAGTTTGAGCAGCGCTTTCCCCTTTAGAACTATCTTAATCTATTATTAGGTGTAAGGATATTTCGCTAGTTTCTAGATGTCTTGTGATAACCATTGTCAATGATGGCCCGCTGGTTCTTCGGATATAATAATGTAATGCCTAAAGTGAGGCAGCCAAAATAATCGCTTTTCGAGTGAGCCATCCTATTTAGGTCTAGTATCCAGGATTTGCAACCAACCATCTTACATGGCCGCCACCAGTGGAGCTTGTTAGCAGCTTCAGCAGTAGGAGCGCGCTTTGATTTGATATCGATTTGATATTGACTTAGGCCTTGGAGAATTCTCTTGGGCAAGCGAAAGTCATATACATATCAAGACACGAGGTGAAAAGCTCCATAAGATCGCTCCTGGGAAGAGGCATATTTTTTCTGTTGTATTATGAATCTTTCTATCATTGAAAAGTGGCACGATATGATACATATATTCAACGCATGGAGAGGCAGGCTACTTCTCCACGATCGCGTTGGCGAGGTCATTTTACATCACCGCCTTCCAGATAACCCCGACCAGTAAGAATGAAACTTCTTTTCATTGGGATTCTCCTCCACTTATCCATCCCAGGGCATCGGCAATAAAAAGAACCATGAAACTCTATGATGGGCGAAGCTCTTGAACCATTCAGTTTCGGTCCAAAGGAGGTAGGGCTCATTAATAGGTGAAAGCAATAGAGCGATTTTTGAAAGGGGATTGATCCCGAAGAAAGTCCCCACACGCGGCCCAATTCAGAATTCTGCAATTCAAGCTTCTTCATAGTAGAGTTCAAAATGAAAGAGATAGATTTATTCAAAAACATGGCTGAACTAGCATCAGGACACTAATACTGCCATTAAGCCTCATTTGCTGGAGCTCATACCATCAGAAGGAGTGACGTAGAAAGCCAAGGCGATGATGATGTAAAGACCCCTCAGCATAGCACCCTCGAGATAGTTGGACTTCCCATCCTGAATGGTGCGTGTGGCGACGAGGACGGATACTGCGAAGGCGACAGTTTGAACTGTAGTTATTATGTCAGAAAATGTTAAAATAAAAGGTTTAAAACGTCAAACTTGCAGGTCTCAAAATGAAGAGTCATCTCAGCGCCAATGATCCAGCCAACAATGACAAGGAAGGGAGCAACCAGGAGTGCAATCTGGATTGAAGAGCCAGCGACAACATTCATGGCGAGGTCCATCTTGTCACGGAGCGCAAGGATAACGACGGTGACGTGCTTTGCGGCATTGCCAACGATAGGAATCAAGATCAGACCAATGAACCCCCGGCTAATTCCGGAGGTCTTGACGAGATCGCTAATGCTGTCAACGAGATAATCGGAGCAGATGGTGACAAGAACGGTAGTGACACAGAGGACAGCAATAGTGGCAATGGGTCCGATAGCAGGCTCCTCTGGCTCAACCTCCTCGGCGTCCTCGTTCTGGTTCTCAGTATCGAACAGGTTGCTGTGTGTTCGGAGCTGGAAGACGAGATATAGGACGTAGAGCAGGAGAAGAATGATGGCACTGCCACGAGAAAGTGTGATGATGCTCTGGGCCTTCTCCTTGGAACCACACCGGTCAAGAACTGCGTAGAGCTATGAAAGTTAGTCGAGTCGTTGCGTGAGCTTGATTCAACATACAGCTGCCGGGATGACAAGCGAAGTAGAAGAAAATGTCATAAGAGAGCAAGTTGTCTGGGCAGTGGCTGAAGAAAAGCGCTGCTCTCGCCCATTACCCGACTCGCCTCGATGGGTAATACCGCTGAGCAGAAAACACGTTCCCATAACCAGAAGAAGGTTAGAAAGAATGCTTCCAAGAATTGAGGCCTGGGCAAGCTCGATCTCGTTTCGCGGGAGAGCAACAATACCTAGCTAAAAGGACGGTCAGTCGTCGTGGACATGGTAAAGCTCAGAAGCTTCATACAATCAATTTCACAGCATTTCCAAAAGTAGCATTCAGGAGTCCACCAAGGGTTTCCCCGATCTCCATAGAGATCTGTTCAGTTGCAAAAGATAGGACAGCGGCGAGAGGGATGATAGCGACAAAATTGATGGTAAAAACAGCCGTTGAATTCCACCCCAGCTTACCAGCAATGATGCCAAGAGGCACCATGAATAGGAGAACATTGACATGGTCTGTCGAATTGTGTAAGTAATAAATGCGACCGAATATCATGAAGCATGAATGTACTGCTAAAGAGGCTAACCTTGGTGGTGTGCCAGGTGTAAGCTATGAGCCTCAAGGCGACGTTTCTGTTGTCGATACCGGGGGTATACTTGGAGTCGAAGAGAAAGGTCATGACAGTCGAGTCTCGACTGAAGCTAATATGGCCATTACCATTTCCCATAGTGTCATGGATAGCCGATAAGGCATCGCCATTGAGGAGCCGGCTATTCTCGTCGACGGCTGTATAGTTTGCTGGTTTGGCCGGCATTGAACGTTTGATCTGAATAGGGCAAGATAGAAAGACTGTGGACGAGTGATGGTTGAGAAGCGGCTAGTGGTTCATCGAGTGGCGGAGGAAGTGGTATTTGCATACTACTCTAGAACCCCGAAAGAGGGAAGGCCGGGTTGAAGTCAGCCTTCAGGTCATCCTTGATGGTGTGAAAAGGAGAAAAGGTTGATGCTGCGCCATCTGAGGTGGAGTGGCAGATGCAGGGGTCGCATTCGTTCTAGTGTGCGTATACAGACAGAATCGCAGACTGCGAGAGAGTTCAACTGGATTTGAAATAAAAGGTCCGATGAGTATGATTGATCCAACTACAATGCGGGTGCTGTACTTCTGTATCGGCGACCTTGATGATGACGGACTTCAACACGACCCTTACGCCGGGTAAGGCAAGAAAATTGTCTCAAATTTACCCCCAAAGGATTCACACGGAGATATTCATCACAGAGAATAGTGAAAGCATTTTCATTATAGAATACGATATGGTGAATACCTTGATGAAGGGTCGGGATGGCTAGCGACCTTCGAAGTTCATCGTCATTAGGCACGATGCAGCCCAGTTCACCCCACTTATACGGGGTAAGGAATACACATACACGCCATCAGAACTCATGTTACCAAAGATTTGACCAATGTTAGGGCTAACCAGCTTTCCCGTCATTTGCTCTCTAATAATCAACTCCTTGAGTTTCGCCGTTCATGTATGCTTGCAAGGTCCCAGGTAACAGATTATTGGGGAGTTCGACCTCCCATAAGCTTTTTGCAGAAGTTGCCGTCTTCCTCTGGAGTGTCAGGATGAACAGTAATTTATTCATTCCGCCTTCTCTTGCCCCCTAGCTTTCTAGCCAAAAGGCAAAGTCAGGATCACATCTTGCCTCCAAATACGTGAAAGGAAATTCTCTGGTAATAATCCACCGATTGTGAATCCTAGGGGTGATATTGGCTCGTATGAAATCATGTGTTAAACTTCATTTGTGGTAAGTATCGAGCTAAATCTTGTATGCTGTTGTCGAAATGATCCTGCTAGATTTGGGTCTGTGTGTTTATTCTAAATGCCTGTGAGAGTTGTCTTTGAAAGCCGCTGTATGCTCTGTACGCGATGAACACTATTGATGAGGCATAGTCTGGGCAGGGGAGATTCTTGCTCAAGTTGCAATGTCTAAGTTGTTAGTTAGATATGTACTTGCAGTTGAGACGTTTGACTGAGAGTCTAAATCAACAGAGGGTATTTAGTTCAAGCTGCTCAGTGCAGTATCATCGCTTTCAAGTGCAAAGCAAGGCAGCACCACCTATAAAGATTGACATCTCATCTAGATGGACCTATTTCTATGGAGGATGAACCAGAAACGTATTTTAGTTCTTCATTCTTCGTGTCTTTCGCTATATTCTCTGCATCATTTATGTCATTTCTCGACTCTGAGCCCTCCAGCCTCGTAAGCCCTGATGCAAGTTGGCTATAAATCGAAGGCCTTTTTTACGTGATAACCACCGTATCACGTCTCGGATGACCTTGTTCGACCAGAGTATCGAATGGGGAAAGAAAGGATTGGCTTGGTGCTTATTGAGCATGTTGAAAACTCTGATAAATTCTACCGCAAAACACAGCTGGGTGCTTTTGAGGGGATACCTGACCTCAGGTCCGCCTTTGATAAGAAGTCTTCGCAGTATGCCTCTATTGACTGCAGGTCTTAGTAGGCTTACAAGGGAAGAAGTGGCCCGTCGAGCTTCTCAGGAGCCGCATCCGTCACGGCAATATTAGTGGCTTCCAGCTCCACGATCTCGGTGATACGTTTGATTCCATCTCCCGTGGTCACTCGGATGTTGGCTGACTCTGCCATGGTCTAGTTGATGTTGTTGGGTTGGGTGGGCGCGGTCATAGGGGTGCAACTGACTGCCTTGAGGATGATCTCACTAGAATATCACTTTCAACCACGGGTTCTTTGCATTGTGGCGCTTCCGTCGTCCCAACAGGGCTCAATCAGATATAAACTCAGCGGTAAAGACGAGCCGATAGAGGCAATTGGGAAAGATGATGCTATTCTTTGCGACCACTTTGGTGACTTTTGGTTGACTCCTTCTGGATTACCTGGAAGGGGACCCTATTACGGGCACTTAGAAGGCCTGATAGTTATTGCGAGCAGATGAGGAATGGCATCTTATGAGGAATATAATCACTGGGATTGATAAGTTCCGCAAAGGAAGTTACAAGAATCAAAGCTGATACTGTTGAAAGGGTCTTTTCCTGTATAGCTCCGCATACCTTGATAGCATCTTGGTCAGTATCTCCATAACTTAGGCACATCAGAATCGTCTAACATCTGGTAGTTCCATGCCATCATATCTTTCCTGATAACCAGGATCAATATACATCGACCTATCCACATGTCCTGCTGCACATCCACCATCTGAGCAGCGCTTTGCTCGGGAAAGTGCTTGCTAACTGTTTCCTGCCTGTAACTAGGTTAACAAGGAAAGTCTCATCTATACCGTGATAGGACACAGTTTCTTCTTATATGCAGCTGAGCACAGGAAAAGCAAAGGGCATGGTCGATCTTGATGAGCATGAAATGTTTTAGTAAAAGCAACAGACAACAAGATAGCAGAAGAATTGTTGTATATACTTCTACGTAAAATTATGTTAGCTGGGGGTTTACTTAGTATATTTTTATTATTATTGCGAAAAAGAAATCTCGCTTTCATTTTTAGAGCAGGTGGCTTGATGATATCCGGGGTTTCCTAACATTGCTTTCCGCCAGGGTTCTCTCGACATTACCGAACTCTCGGGACTTCTGCATCTCCTCCGCCTCAGAAAGGAGGCCGAAAAGCTTAGAAAACATGATTGCGACGGGGAAGTCGGGGCATTCGTTGCAGAGCTCGTCAGGCACGAGGTCGTGAAGTTGGAGTGTCAAGCTCTTCTCAGAATTAATCGGCTTGCTGTCTGCCGTCCGGAAAGGCTAAATTATGTCAGTCATATTTCTCGTGCAAAGGTGAGTGATAAGTGCCGCTGACATGAGGGTCTGATCAAAGTCCAAGTCGCGCCTACCATCATCCGCCAGTGTAAGACGAGCGTGTTGATTGATACTTAAAGCTTATGACGCCTCAGCGAGGCATATCAAGCCACCACACTGAAAAATCCCATTTAACTTTAGCTCTTGGAAGGCAATATGCGCATAGCCTCAACAAAGATAAGCCTCTCAATTAAAAGCAGAATAATATGCTTTTGTGATGACTTAATCAGTAACCTTATTGATAGCTGCTGGAGGTATAAGAAGCCGTAAGATGAGCGTGTTCGGGTTTCTTTGGAGAAGTGCCAATACTAGACTCGCCCATCAAACCGACTCCAGCGCTGACGTAGCGCCCCCACGACATATCAACTTGTCAAGTAACTAGGTGCTCTGCTTACTTCGCCAGGTCAAATTTCATGGCAGCCACGCCTTTCCCACGCGGTGCGGTTCCTAGAAAACGGCCTTACGATGGAATGGTATTTCACGTATATTATCATACTGGCTGTGCAAAGTCTCAATGTGAGCGTCCGGGTGTTCAGTTCTTATTGCGCCTCCTCGAGGCTAACTGTACCGCCAGGTCTAGACTTCATCTCGGGAGGGGTTGCAGACTGAGAAGGCAAGTATGGATAGTTTTGGCACGTATCCAGTTCCGCAAGATGACTGAGGTTGGCGGATAAAGGGACAGAGCCGAGTCGTTGGAAAGGAAAGAGAGAGGCTGCTCGTGATGTTTTGACTTGAACGGAGATGACGGGAGCTGTGATGCGGGGAAGTTCCCACTGCACGTGACAGCTACCTCTGAAGCCCGCTAGCATATCCACCTCGATAACATTGAAAGCTGCCTCTATATCTATACTGAAGACATCCTCCTTAATAAGTTTGCAAAATTTCAGGGCATAATGGCCTATAAATTGCCTCCTGATACAGGTGCTCTCTACTCGTGATCTCTTCTTGGTTGCGGCACACAGAATGTCGACGTCCATTTCTGCCCCAACAGTAGCAACTTTTAGTGCAAAAAGCGACTCGTCACATTTGTGGGCTCTTGCAACCTCGAGTATTCAAACGAGCCTAACGACAAACAAAAGTGATCTCAACACTAGGTTGTGTCTGCTGGAATAAACTCTCAGCCACAAGTCTCAACTGCAAATAACACATCAAGCTCACAGCGATCTCAACACATACAAAAGAACCGAAGTTCGGACCAAACGGCGCTAATAATACAAGAAAGCGGAGGCATCACCTGCACACCACGTACCTACATCACACCGAATCTCTTTCACCACGGGGAACTGATTCGTATCTAGCCTTACCGACGATCACTTCTTGGATCTACAAATGTTTTCTTTTTCCTTCTCTTGGTTTACTTTGGGAGACTCGGTTGCCGGGATCACATCCAAACCAAGCCCTGGATACTAAAGGGTCAACAAAAGTGCGAGGCCGCTACCAGAGAGGATAGTCGAAACGAAAACAATACACCGGATAAAAACAGAGCCAGGTACCGAACATGGCAGACGAGAAGATTCAGCCCTTAGCCCGACGGGGTGGCTGCAACAATATCATCACGCCATCCCAGATTCAATACGCGTGCAAAGCCTGCTACTATTTCTCTCCCAATCCGCGAACTGGAATCAATTGGCAGTGTATCTCAGCACTGCTTCAAAGGAACGAATTTGAGGGGTTTAATGCCCAAAGGCTCAGGCCAGCCATGTGATTGTGTTAGGCCTCATCACAGCCACACACCTCGTTCCCTTAGCAGAACGGATCACGGATACACTTTTTCGTTGTTAATGATAGCTCGTCGATGATTCCAACAGTCTTTAATCGCATCACAGTCAGTATAGCTGTTTACAAACAGTTCAAAATGCCAATATGTCTACAAGGTGTATTAGAATGACCCTCATAATCAGGTATTGATTGTAGCCTAGAAAGGTAATTTAATCGCAGGCCGAGTCGGACCTTCAAGATGTGCGTAGCTACCAGCTGTAATGGGACTCTTTCCAAATGGCGCCACGTCCATTTTCGCGATTCTAAAATGCTGAAGTACTGTATCAATTCGTATAAGGTAGTAACCAATCATCCCTGATGGACACATGGCATCAGCCACTGTAACACATTGATTCCTGATTGCTTATTGTAATAAGACACTGTTGTCACCTCTTGCATGGTCTATAACCACAGTTTACATTACTATTGGTTTTACCGATTCTAATGCTTGCAGTATCGGTGGCCCAACAAAGTAAGTTCTTTCTGAGCGCTGCCGTAGCGGAAATCTGATCCGACGGATTCACGGTACCAATTCATTAGCTGTCCTGACCATAATTCTGTCTCCTCGCCGCGAAGGCAGCAGTTCTGCACCTTGAGAGCTCCAATAGAGGGCTGTCGCACTATTGTATTGTGTGTTGCTTTTTCCAAGAGAAAGAGTATCTTATCCCTCCCAGCCCCACGTCACGATTCACATCGGGCATATGGCGAATCGCAAACGACTCGGTAAGATTCGCGGTCGCGTTAGCACTGGGATAGGCGGAAGGGATCTTGGATGGCAGCAGCTGGCTCAGTTTCTGTACTTTGAGCCTAGATCTGTTCGACAATTCGGCAGCCACAAACGTTAATGACGCAGTCTCTTCAGTCGGGTATTCGGAGAGACTAGTTTACGGTTGGCAAGAGCGAAAATAGCCGCGCGCGTACTGGGCCATTTCAGGATTCGTGCTAATTTGGCCAAACACTGTTAAGTAGGTAGGTATTGACTTGCAGAGTCGGAGACTGACACTTTCTATATAAGTATAAGGAAGCCGATCACTGCGGCATGCATAAACAATCCATTATTACTTTCCCTTCCCTTCGACACATTTTCCGAGCTTAGAAAGCTCACTGCCCTTGGTTTCCAACAATTTCAGCACCAGTATGAAGTTGCGAAACGGCCTCTACTATGACAATGAAGGCACAAATAGAAGACTGCGGCCGCCCAGTGCCCCTTCCGGAGGGACACATACAAGCAAGAACAAAGTAGTGTCCGTCTCGAGGAAAAAGACAGCGAGAAGACCCCCACAACAAATACAGAGGACAAAGGAAAAAGGCAAAGCTTTTAAATTAAAATTAAGAGAAGAATGCACCAAGGAAAATATTGAACCTGCGACGCCAATACAAAAACAGGAGACTAATATGCGAGTTGGCAACTTGTTTGAACACTGCTTGGCTTCCCCTCTTTCATCTAGCCGACGGGGACTTAGGCCGGCGATACCAATGAGTGAAGAGGAGAAAGGGCTTCGAATTTACAACTTCGTTGGAGAAGATACGTTAATAATTAGATGAGGGAGTTGGGAGTACGTCGACCCTCATGCACCTATAGCGTCGTTCGAGAAAAAGCTGCACGTGAAGCCTCTTTGGCAGTGCACAAACGCATGACAGAGTGGAGATTATGACATAGCGATGGATTTGGTTCATGCTTCCAAGGAGCTTGCGAGCGCAAACATCAAATGTGCGACACATCGTATAGATACCGGATCGTGTTATTGCAAAATGGAGGTGGTGCTCGACATATCAGTTTCGGCGTCAAAACAGGAAGAAAAGATTCTATCCAAGAACGCACTCTGGATAAACAACAACGAGCCATAAAGAGCAATTACTGGCGAAGTTCTTCCCGCCATTGCCAGGCAATATCTAAAACGAAGGACCGCGACAACAGAGAACCCTGACGATGCGCGACCTGACTTTGGAACAAGTGGGACGTCAACAGTGGGCAACAAAATAGTTGAAAGTAATAAGAAAATCGGAACTACGGGCGACCTCTGGAGGCAAGTCTGGCGGTTAGTGAAACACGACGTCTACCAGTGTCTTACCTAGCTTCTAACTAAGAATCTTGAACAGCTTCCAGTAACAGGAAATCTGGTATACAGATTTCTGGAGATCAAGAACGGTTTTATACAGAGCATTCCATTCCAAAGCGGACAGGGAAGACAAAGGGCAAGATACTGGATAAGAAGATCAAAAACTAAAATGATACTATAGAAGGGTTTATAAACAGTATAAATCTATCTTCATTGCCCTGGCTAAGTATCACCAAGATCTGACGCTACAGTCATCAATGTGTGGAAAGGCTCGCCGGCTTTCCAGATCACGTCATTTCAACCAACTGTGGACATCAACCTATTCTTTCTGGTACATACCACGCCAACCAAAATGCAACCGAACTTCAGTAGAAGAACTTCCTTTAAAACCCACGCAGTCGTTTTGTGGTGGCTATATAATTCAATTCACGGAAAAGCGCGCTTTTGAACATCTCATCCCTCCTTCCTACTGGGTATAGATTCTACTATGATGAAATACTGCCTCGTGTACTGAACGCATGATCCTGTCGGAAAATAGGCAAGCCTTGAGAAGGAGTTTCGTGTGGCCTCCCTGGATTTATCAAGTAACAGAGGCGGATGTTATCATCAGTGTCCACTGATTGTTATAGTAATTTCAGGCAGCAACATGCCTAGCAACAAATATTTTATAGGGGTGAACTAAGAAGTGAACATGGGTACTACGAGGCTTCAATTTATCTCACTTGTATTAACTTAGGTTCCTCTGCCATTGGCCCCTGGTTTTGGCATCAGGTCTGATTCAATCCCAATGACTTCGCTTGATCTGGCCACTGAAGATGACGACTTCCTGCTAGTAGCGACTGAAACGGGAATGCAGCGGTACGGATCCGGGTCGATCACTCATGAAGATTAGCTCAGACCATGCGGCCGCCTAATTTAGTCCAGACCCTTGCGTTGTCATCTTTCAAACCCCCTACCCCCCTTATGGGGATCATGTTGGTAGCAATTGTATTGTCAGCTTTATAAAACCGTCCGACACCGGCAAGGCATAGGATGCACCGAAAACACATCTGTATCTCCAGAACCCACAGCTAGCAGCTTTTACCGTCGGAGACGACTGAAATCAGTGTTGCCAGCGCTCATATTCCCCATCTTTCCCAATCTCTACATCTTTCATCCACTCCCATGTCCGAGACGCAGCTATACATATGCCTTGCCGTAAGCCTGATCGCTGTCGGTATTCTGATCTACCTGTTGAACGTGGTGAAAGGGCCATGAAGCAGCGGCAAAACATGCTGAGCATGGAATTCCATTAGACTGACCCGTAGTGACCATCGGGTTCGCCGTTCTCACTTCGTGTATTGGATGCCAGTTCTTCATCGTGACGACAACATCATCACTAACTTTTCGCAGAATTAGCCTCGAGAGGATGCCGCGGTCTTAATATAGCACTTGCCCCACGAGAAAGGAACAAAAGTCTCGGCTGGCGTCATGATGTAACCAAGCCAGCTCTCTGCATGTCTGTATAGCAGATTGTGACGAACTAGCATCAAAACCTTCCGCCTTCCTCTCTAGCAATGTTTGCCATCATCCAAAACTCCCAGGATGCAAGGTTCCCTCAATACAGTACATAGCTCATAATGAGAATCCGATTACTTCAATAATGTTACTCGCCCGTATTTTCTGCAAGAGATCCTCTGTCGGAGCCGTATACATATTCGAACTACTCCTCTACCCATCCCCCATGAGGCACCTCTCCACTCGTAGTCTTCCCTACTGTAGTCGCCAACGAAGCACGTCCTACAGGATATTAATACAGCTGATCCCAGGAGATCTTTCCTCTATACTCCCTATGTAAGATCCGTAATATTTCTGCCTGCGGCCTTTGTCAAGTGTTCTTATCTACTGAGACATGCCGTCAAGGCCTGGTTATGTTCAGGCAGGAACCGACACTGCGTGAAAAACGAGGTTCTGCGGGTACAGGGATGTTAAGGTTTTCCATTTATCAGCTTTATTCAACCATCGCTTAGTCATTCTAGTATAATGTCTAAATTGTTAGCCACTTGCCAAAATCCCAGAGAGCTCAAGCATCTTCAATTGGCAAGGCCAACACATGCACATACAAGACAGACGTCGCGAGCAGGAACTCCAATGACCACCCTCTCTTGGTCAGGAACCTACCACCGTCACGATCAACAGCTCGGCTCCCCTTAACGCGGCTATCGCCTCCGATACGGGCATCTGTAGCCGCTATAATAGCTGAGGCCTTCCGCATGTAAGACGAGAGAGCGCAAGACAAAGAAGCGACTACAAAATCCCAACCACGGCAGGCGATGCGCAGACCACAGGAGGTTGAATTTTATAACCTAAGGTAGATCGACATAGGACCTATGGACCAGTCATGATCGCCAATATAAAGGCGACGACGTATTTTTGCATCTACGCGCTTACAGACCGACTTCGACACTCCGCAGATCTCAAGGGCGTCGACGCCGTTAAAGAAGTGTGGATACAATGCCTCCAGGGACAGGCCATGATCTGGCTTAGTCAAGTCTTCTCACATGACGACAAAGTCATACTCCAGTGCATAAGCGTGCAAGACTTCGCTCAAAATCTGATCGACCAGTTCCAACTATCGTATGCAGAAGCTCACGTTTTGGCCTACACGACATCAGCGCAGGACGCAGTATTCAAGGGTTCACCCAACAACTCGCCCGAGACGCAAAACCGTGTGACGCTAATGCCCTCGGACAACTCCAAGCGGTGTACCCAGCGTTCGACGGCACCATTCAATCACAACTACGGAGCCTAACGATACGACGGCCATCGACTCCTTCATGAGCGAGATACGCTCACGGGAATCAGCCATATAAGAAACTGGCACGACACCGCCAGGAGAACTCCCTTACCCAGGCTGGTCAACAACACAACAACCTTCCCCCCAATTCCTCTCCCGCCCACCATCTCAACCCCGATATTCCCAACAATAGTACAACAGCCGCTACGGAAGCCAAAACAGTGGAGGATTCTACTATCGGAGTAACCAGAACCCCAACGGCAATCAGCCACGCCAGGATTACCGACCTCAGTAAGAGAGGTTCCAGAGTTCAGGACAAGGTGCATGAGGGAACGCGAACAGGAGAAACCAATGCTACCCGAATAATGGATTCGGTCAGGCTCGGGATGGCAAGGCAATGGGAACTTCAATCGAAACCCCGGCGGTCAGAACTTCAACCCACTGGCAGCGCAAGCACAGAGACAGAACCACAACGCCAATCCATTTAATCAGGCGTTGCCTGCCACGGGGCAAAATCCGAACCGTAACAGCAGCGCCACTTCGCCGCTAACTTCGTAGCGGCGGAGGAAAGAGACCCATACGACTGGTGTCGGAATGACGAGAACTGCTATGGCGACGGAACTCAATACCAAGGTCTTTACCAGGAAGAAACGATGTGGGACAAACAGCAACCATACGGCAACTGAAGCGACCAGGGCGGAATACCTAACAAGAGAAACTACCACGGGGCAAAAAGCATCTGCCAGCCCTCCACTCTATTATGGCGCTTGAAGAATGGAAGCGCTTCGCCCGCGACATCCATAAATACGTCGACTCAGAGGAAGTCCATGACGCCATGATAGATATCGCAAAGTGGCTAACGAGAACGGGCATGGGTCGCGACATACTCGACATGGTGCGTAAGGACTTCCACAAAATTAAAGCGTTTATCTAGATGATGTTCCAAGAAGAAGAGAACAAGAACAAACCAGCATCACAGATTCGCAAACCACTAGAAGCACCTTTCAAACCAAAGAGCAACGACAACAAGCGCAAAAGAAAAATGGCTCCTACAAATGATGGACTACAGGCAAGATATCATCGGACAGGTTGATGAGTGAGACGAGGATGTTAGAGTAGGGAGATATGCCAAACCCGATGAAACACCTGACCGGCAAAAGACATTTTCCCATGACCCGCATCACGACTCAACGGCGCGCCAGGACTCTCCAATGCAAACGATTACCCCGAATTCAAACTTAAAGAACCGGCACAGGAACACTCAGCCGCCAAAGACGACTTCAAATGCTACATGAGGGCCGTCGATGTATAGATTGAATGGGCACACAAACTTAACGGGGACGACAGAGCCCACTGGCTCGCCAATGCGGGGAAACCTTTGCACAACACCAAACACCAAGACATTCACAAACAGCAAGTACGCACAGAGGAGTCAAAGCTGGGCAAATCTTACCGAGACCAAAACACTCTATGGCACTGACAGCGTTCTCAACGCCAACAAGATATGGGAATACCAG